>LD352212.1:91152-120053 GCA_001465055.1 Ptychodera flava | reverse complement strand
ATGTGTCCGTATTTTGACTCGTTGCTGCGCAACTCGTCAAAATACGGACACATCACTCGAATACGACGCGGTATCGCCCAAACTTCGTGTAATAACCCCTAAATATCCAGTACGCACCAATAGTGACAATCGATCCAACTGATGTCATGGTAACAGAGGATAATGACGAGATAGTGCTGCACTGCAACGAAGATGCAAATCCACAAGTGACAGAGTCTGTTTGGTATTATGACGATGACTTACTGAACGGAGTGAACGGTAGCAGTAGGTTTATTGTGGAAGGAATGTCTCTGCGTATTTTAAATCATAATCTACGAGACAACGGTGTACATCTGGCAACATGTAAAGCTACCAATGAAGAAGGTACAGGCAATGCTAGTGCCATCATTACCATAAGTATTCCATTACCGATGACTGAACTTTCAACACAGTCTTCCTCGACGACAATGAGTATTATTTGTAGTTCACAGGGTCATCGACAAGCGAGTCCAAAGGGAGGACCACATATAATTGCTATCGCAGGAGGTATTGTGGGCGCCGTGTTACTGATTTTAATCGCAGCATTGATGATTTTAGTGTGTCTTAAGATTCGAAGGAAATCCACGCCATCACAAACATCACACGACGCGGGGGATACAGTGAAAAGTAGTGAATATGACTTTGATATGATCAATGATGTGCATGCGGCAGATTCTTCGCAGGCATATGCGACTGTGAATGGCGCTTTTGATGAGACAAGAATTGATGTGAGTACAGAGTTGAATAACCATGACAAAAAAGAATATCAGGAGGATGTGAAAGCAGACCATACCGAAGATCTCTATTTCAAACCCAGGAAGAAAAACAAACAAGCTTCCAACATAGCCGGTCGAACTGATAATGGGCCAAAATCTGATTCGCCCACAATCGATATATCACCACCTGTACCCGGAAAGAATTTAAGTGAAAATACTCAAGGAAGTGAGGCAGAAGAAAGCAGACCATACCGAAGATCTCTATTTCAAACCCAGGAAGAAAAACAAACAAGCTTCCAACATAGCCGGTCGAACTGATAATGAGCCAAAAACTGATTCGCCCACAATCGATATATCACCACCTGTACCCGGAAAGAATTTAAGTGAAAATACTCAAGGAAGTGAGGCAGAAGACGGCCAGTATGCGAACATGCGACCGAAAGCGGACAGAAATCGGAAACGGAAGAAAAATTCAATTCCTGCGAAGGAGAGTGCTTACGCAATTATGCAGCAACCTGTAAACAAGCAGACTGATTCTTTATACGAAGCAATTCCAAATTCAGGGAGGAAAGGGCATTCAAAGTCTGATCGTAACACTGTAGGAGGTCAAAAGGTCAAAATGGATGAAAGAGCTGCTCTGAAGAACGTAGAGGGACTGATGTATGCCGAGTTAGATCTTTCCAATACAGCGCCAACTCACATGCGAAGCAATGCTGACTCACACGACAGTGACATTGTGTACGCAGAATTGAAGATTTCATTTGCTGTTCATGATCAAGATTATCGTTTTAAGTGAAAAACCCACTACTCCCTCGCTATTTTTCAACAATTTTGACCATACATAGGCCTCAATTTCGTATCTTGCTTGTTTACAGAACAATCAAACATTTTATCGAAGTCTGTTCCTGTTGTACTGTTATGATCTTAATAAGCTCACACACTTTTGGCAAATCGGCCTTTTAAAGTTACCATTGAAGTATCAAATCAAGAACCCTAATTCTTAATCGTTTGCAATAATCAGGAAGTGTACTTATACCCAAGGTCACTCTGTAGATATTCTACTTCTGCTTTATTGAAATGTACAATTCTAGATATAATAGACTCTTTGAAAGATTTGTCCTGACCCGTGCTCTGGTAGAGGTCAATTAAGCGGGCCATTAGCCTAGTAGGGAGAAGAGGATGGCGCTATCTATGTTTAGCCAGGCTCAGTATACAGATGTCCTCGTGGAAAATTACAGTGCTCGATGCTAAAGCAGAGTGTTATAAATAATTACACAAAATTACTTCAGGTACAAAGTAATGATATCTGTTACTTAAGTTTCATGCACCCTGCAATCATCAGACAGAAGAAGATTGCAGAATGCATGAAACTTAAGTAACAGATATCATTACTTTGTACAAGAAGTCATTTTTTGTATATATATATATATATATATATATATATATATATATATATATATATATATATATATATATAACTTTTTTATAATACTGACATTGACATTTGTAATAGTCATTGTGAGGTTGCTGTTCATGTATATAAAATTCATTATTGTTTTATAGCGTAACGAGTGTTGTGGAACTCATATCAAAGACTGTAAATACTTTAAATCTTTAACATTGTCCATATATCTTTCTTTAATGAATTCGACTTTGTTTGTGTGTACCGGTTATTTACTGTCTATTCTGTACTGTTACGTGTATATGTTTACAACCATTGTATTACGAATTCTGACCTAGTGTTATCGGATTATATTTATGGATTGGTATGATTGCGATTATGTAAGAAACATTGTCACTTGTAAAATCAGGTAATATTTAATCAGCATTGGCCGTGTCTTTTGATGTGTTTTTCCGTATAATTTTGTCATTCTTCTGTGACACAGTTACTTCTTCTACTTCAAATGAATGTGAAAATGGGCAAAGGTTGACTTATCAGCACAAGTTTCATGTGTGTGATGTACTTGTTCTACTCCCCAATGAATGTCAAAGTGGGCAAAGTTTGATTATCAGCACAGATTTCATGTGTGTAGTGTCCAAATTTTATTTTGAACTGAATTTTATTCTTAAGTAACATTCACCTGTCAAAATAACATATCGTATTGTACAAAATAAGCTGGGTTGGCAAACATGATGATAATTTTTGTATCTCAGTAATTATATACGTAGGACTCAGCTCTTGATGTCTCGCCGGAAGTTAAGATTAGAAATTTTATTTTCGTCTGAAGATGCACAGTCGACGCTTACATAGTCAGTAATAGTACTGATTCATGATAGTTAATGAGAAGAAATAAACTACAGTGAATTGTTATTGCTATATACATTTGTAGGACTACTGCGTATTATGTAAAAAATAGACTCAAACGCCCAGGTTACATGGTTAGCCATCGATGCGCAAAGTTCACACACGCTTTGTTATACCCCAAAAGTTATGGATATTTTGTTTAATCTCTCAAACGTTTGACATAAATGGGAAATTTTTGTACATAAATTTTGCATTTACCATAATAACAACTAATTGTGTTTACTCGGGGACGCATTGTGCCATCATTATTGTGACCATAGCAACTGTACTGCCAAACTTCTAATTGCAAGATGAAAACCTTACAGTCTGAAAACTGGCAATTTTTACATTTAGCTATAGACACAGAGGGCGCTACTACAGATGTGAACGCTTCATATGATATTCACAAGATTTTGACCCATCACAAAGATGAATAGTAGTCGTGCAGGCAATGTCTCAGCGATAAGTAAAGTTTCCTTGCAACCAAACTGTGAACTCAAAGATACACGAAAGGGCAAAATAATTATTTCACAATAATACAGTTCAATTAAAAACACGATTGGAACAAATTTGTGATAATTTGGGCTGTGGAGGATTTGGACTAAGCGTATATTTTAAAATGTATTGTTGTGTTACTATGGATTTTTAAAATCTGAAATAAAGATATAATATAATAATAATAATAATAATAATAATAATAATAATAATAATAATAATTGGATTCTCATATTTTTCAAATTTCTCAAAAACGTTAGGTACCCTATAGCTGAATGTTGCGATATTACAAATTACTCATAAAAACAAGTGTGAAACTTAAAGAGAAAAGCAGACGAGCTTACATTTGCAGATCAAATAGACATTACTTCACCATCCAATTATACGAATACGGCTAGTTTTCAATCGGGTTCGAACCCACAACATACGGCATCAGTCGCCTAGCGGAGAGGCCACAGAGAGAACCGCTCGGCTAAATCTCCACTCCCAAAAAGAGTGGTTCAATAGCCGGCTAAGTTGTTACATTTTTCTGACTGAGACCGCTCCACACGTTGTAGAGTTCGTGAAGCACTCACACACGCATGCTCGCTATCACACATCGCACATACAAACTTTATCGAGGCAAAGAAACGAATTTCATCGCTTTAACTGGGCGAACGATAACCTCGGGGACATTCTGTCCACCAGCAGAGTTACCAACCCAGGGTAGAAAATACGGCTAGTTTTAAGTCGGGTTCGAACCCAAAACATACGGCATCAGTCGCCTAGCGGAGAGGCCACAGAGAGAACCGCTCGGCTAAATCTCCACTCCCAAAAAGAGTGGTTCAATAGCCGGCTAAGTTGTTAAATTTTTCTGACTGAGACCGCTCCACGCGTTGTAGAACTTAGAGAACTTAGTTCCGATCGTGTCTAAATAGCAGGACCACAACATATGCTGTTTTGTACATTAAAAGCATAGACTTTTTCAAAGTCACATTTCATAATAAAATATGGACGGTGAAATTATATTGTATTATCTATGAGTAATATATATATATATATATATATATATATATATATATATATATATATATATATATATAAACATATCTATAATCTTCAAAAAATGACAAATGATATATTTGTCGACAGCAATCATATTTAGTATAAATATGAATTATAAAGTTATTTGAGAAAAGTTATAAAATACTGTATTTCGTTGCAATGTTCTATACTTCCGAGGCATCGTCAATGATGGTAGTTGTTTAGTGGTATGTTCTATCGCTGTTTCATGTGAATAGCCAGAAAAGATATACTTGTTAAAGCCCCCACTCAATTATCAGATTTATCTAATATAAATATTATTTACTTGGTGAAATATACAATGGAAAACAAAAGAATGACAAACTGTTAATGGGCTGTTGACACATTCGCTAATGCGAGAACCTGGGATTGAGAAGGGTGCCTTTAAGTGCCAATGTATTCTTCATATAAATTAAATTGGTCAACTAACTGATCTTTTATTTATTGTTAAAATATTAAGGCTGTAATATTAAGTAGTAAGAAAATGCTCCTATATTTCGAACTGCTACTGACCATCAAAGACGCTACTGATTATGTTGCAGGTACTCAGATTATGTATATTGCAATCAAGACTTTTGTTATTTATAACCTGTATATTCTCAATGTTCACCATGACAAATTGGGACACGAAATTGTTCAATGGCCAAACCTTCTTAAATATGGGAATAATTGGTCTATTTTTGTTTGTAACCTGACTATACAACTGGAAGCCATGCGAGAAAAGAAGTGAAGTGCGTAAGATAGGTACACTTCGGTTTTTTGAACATAGAATATTTTCTCGCTTTAGATTTGTAACCTAATAACTTCTTTCAACAAAATTAAACACATGAAATAAAGTTTCCCGCTAGGACTGTCAGTCACTCACTCACTCATACATGTGCCATACGGGAGGCAGAAATGCTTGAGTACAAGAAGCAAATTGCATGATCCCTGTGTGACTTTACTTTTAGGATGGTATTTTGTTGGTATCAGTCTACTGCTTTATAATCCACCTTTGCAATCGTCAAATATTCCTTTCACAATGTGTTACTTTAATGTACGTAAGAACAAACACTAGCATATTCTTTTAACGAGAGGAGAAAGTAGAGTGATATGTGACAAAGTACCAGCAAAAATATGGCCCAATATGAGAGGCAGATCACACTTTATAAAAAAATAGTTTCTTGGATTATCTCCTAGTGATCACCAATATTTGCGTTGCTGTGTTGTTTCAGAAATTCACTTTGATCCATCTAGAAGCCTATTGTGTATTCTGCTTTAGTAATAGCAAGTTACCGATATGACTTTCTCGTTTTTAAAATAAATATGATATTTTCTTTACAATTGGCTATTATGGTTCATTTTTTTCTGTGTTCACACAAGGAAGCAAAAGTTATGAGTGGGAGTATGTCTTACTGGTTATATTCATTTGTCTCTAATCAGTGTCAGTTCATATTTGGATTTAAGATTAATTAATATTTTGCTTTAATATAAAAGGGTCAGAAGGACTTTGCTGAGCAGAATATAATGTTTTATTTCTCAATTGTCTACAGGATACAGAAATTTGGCAAGACACGTTTTTGATTTTGGAGCAGAGTTTAAAATTTATTGAGGTGTTAATGATGGTAAACATCTTTTCTTCTCTCATTGTTAACTTGTTTGCCTATTTAGTTAGCGAAAGCTTCAAGAAAGCACTTGAACTTTTTAAGTGAGCTAGGGCAACCTGAAAAATAAGGAATATGTTTCCTATTGTCCAACTTAAGAGTCCGAGATAATCGCAAATCTAAATTTCAAATTAAATTTTTTCTACAATAGTTTATGACGAATGTTTAGAAGTATAAATCGGAATTGCTTTTGATACACTTCTGAATCATGAC
Source organism: Ptychodera flava (assembly GCA_001465055.1). Classification (NCBI taxonomy): domain Eukaryota; kingdom Metazoa; phylum Hemichordata; class Enteropneusta; family Ptychoderidae; genus Ptychodera; species Ptychodera flava. The sequence continues at coordinate 113,622 of LD352212.1, read as the reverse complement.
AGGCCGATTACTGAAATATTCCGTATGCTGCTCATCAAGCTTACATTGTGGGAAAAAATGATGCAATCGTATAATAGGGTTTTGCTCGAGAAGTGAAATATTTGTTTCGGAGTCCTTTCGAAAATGTATCTGAGTTATCTATATATATCACTGAATATTAACGCTTCTTTGCCAGAGTGGATAATGCAGACTTTTCGAGTTCAGAATCCTTAAGAAGCTTAATAATTGATTAAAAATGCTGTCTGACACATATGCTAATGCATTTTTGTTAAGGGGATTGGTACACAGATGCTGAAACTGATAAACACATTGATTAACACAATGATTAGCCATGCCACTTCTGTTGTTGTATTCTTTGTTATCTTTTAAATATATTCCTTTCCATGATATCTATAACCGTATCTGATTATATAGCCCCGTCATTAATACAAAGATTACTTTAAGGATTTTTATTGGCCAAGCGATTTGTTTTAAGACAAATCGAAAGTGATAAACAGTAGCCAAAGCACGGATTGAAACATGTATTATACCTATTAAGTCTATAAAGTTGAAAGGTTCGAATGATTATATGACATAAAAGATATTATTGCTTAAACTTCGAGAGCAACGATGGTTTTACCGTTACCATGACATATTCAATGCCAAATCCTGGGTGAGAAGTGCTATGCGAATGAGAGCACGGTTAGCGAAATGTATAGATGCAGATTAACACCCTTATGCAAAAATCAATACACGACGAGCGTTGATTTTTACTCCAGAAAGCATTATATGCTGCATCTACTTATAAGTGATTTCCTATGCTGTTAAAATTAAGGCAGCTACGCCGCACTCGATCGTCGACTCTGCCATAGATGTACCCTACCAAACTGGGAAGCTTTCAGGCGAAAGTGTTCCGCTTTTACATTGTATTCCTCGAGACCCCTTAGCTGTTTGAAAGGCGCACTTGTTTGCGTTTATTTAGACCTTGCTCGTTTTGTATCAAGCTGTCTGTTTCGCGCTCTGTTAACGGTCTCTGCACTGAGTGTAACATCGTACTTTATGCAAATAATTTTAGTCTGGTAAATTATAAATTTCGAACTGATAATGTTTTTAAGTCGAGAAGCATCGAAGATCCATCTGTATCAATGTACTTTCCATGTACATAAAGTTTGTTGAATCAGTTGTTTGTATTTTTGAACTATACCCTTTAACTATAATCACGTTGTGAAAATTTTGTATTACATTCTAGTTCAAAAGTCAGTGAATTTAATGAAGTTTTTTACAAGTACATTAAATGCTCAACGTCATCATTGACATCTGAATATTAGTTTGGATTTGAATAAATTGTTAAAAATTATATTATGTATATTTATGCAAATTACAAACCGTGGATAAACAAAGATTTAAAACACTGTTTAAATAAGAAAAAAATGTCATTCCTGAAAGGAAATAAAGTCAGTGTCAACAAATTTATGCATGAATTTCGAAGTAAAACTAGAGCTGCGAAACTTCGGTACAAAAGTAAAATTGAAAAGAAATTTACAGGTGGTAATGTCAGGGAAGCGTGGCAAGGATTAAATGTAATGATTGGAAGGAAGCAACAGAAGCAAGGTATGCAATTTAATGATCCAAGTATGTTTGCCAATGAATTGAATAATTTTTATGCACGTTTTGATGTTTCAGATTTTAGACAGCATTGTGATGAAATTTGCCATAATCTAATCCTGTCCCCTGTTAAGGTCGAAATTGATGAAGTTGTCAATGTTCTCTTACAGGTTAATCCTCAAAAAGCCCCTGGACCTGATTGTCTTAGGGTAAAGGTTTTAAAGGAATGTGCATATCAGTTAGGCCCGATGGTTACCCGTCTTTTTCAATTCTTTCTGGATATCCATACTGTTTTTCGTATTTGGAAGACATCAACTATTATACCAGTGCCTAAAAAAACGGGTGCTAAATTGTTAAACGACTTTAAGCCAGTAGCTCTGACCTCCGTTATATGTAAATGCATGGAAAGGATTATATGTAACAGCCTCACAACGTCTCTGTCCGATCGTATGGACCCGCTGCAATTTGCATATAAAGCTAAGAGAGGAGTAGAAGATGCAACCTTAACACTCCTCAACTTAATTACGAGTCATATGGATTCCACTGGAAATTTCGTTCGAATTTTGTTTGTGGATTTTTCGTCAGCATTTAACACAATACAGCCTCATGTTCTGCTCAAACGCCTTGTTGATTTGCAAACCAACACTACATTTATTCTTTGGATTAGATCATTTCTGTGTGATCGGCCACAACGTGTAAGCATACAAGGTCATCTTTCGAGAGAATTGATTCTAAACACGGGGGCTCCCCGAGGCAGTGTACTATCACCCGTTCTTTTCTCTGTTTATACAAATGAATTAAGATGTAATAACGTCATTCTCACTCTCATAAAATTTGCTGATGACATGGCTTTAGTTGCACGACTCAAAGACGAGTACTCTCCCAGTCGTTATCTTCTATTCATAGATTATTTGAAGTCTTGGTTTGACCAAAGCTTTCTTGAATTAAATGTCGGTAAAACTAAAGAACTTTGTGTCATGGGAGCACAGAAGCAAGTTCCAGACTCATTACTTCGACCGATCAATATAGATAGAAAACAAATTGAAAGAGTGTCTCTTTTCAAATATCTCGGTACAATTTTAGATTCGAAATGTCGTTTTACAGACAACATTGAGTTTATTTGTAAAAAAGCAGCGCTTATTCCTCCACAGGAAAATGAGAGGCTTTAATGTCAGCAAGAATATTTTAGTAACTGTGTATCGTTCGCTTGTTGAGAGCATCTTAACGTTTAATATTGTATCCTCGTACGGGAACCTCTCAGTTAAGGACAAAATGAGATTAACACAAGTCGTCAATCTGGCAGGAAAGATTGTTGGTATTAAACAACGGCAACTTTCAGTAATATATTACTAATTTTTGAAGAGGAAATCAATTCAGATCCATCAGGATCAAACACACCCACTCAGCACAGAATTTAAAATCCCCCCGTCAGGTCGATGACTTAAGGTACCTTTTGCGCGTAAAAACGTGTACAAAAAGTCTTTTATACCTTCAGCTGTGGCAGTTTTAAACTCGGAAATTTATACGTAATTTATTGATTTTTCCCCAAGATTGTGTATGTATGTGTGTGTGTTTTTATTGTAAGTCAGGAGATTTGTGGTGCCGAAAGCAAATTTTCCATTTGTGGATGTGCGTGTTTCATTAATGGACAATAAAGTGATTTGAATTGAATTGAATATTAAATATTTTTCACAAAATGTGTTATTATTGAGAGGTTAAACCTTTGTAATCAATAGAATACTTTCGCTAAACAACGTAAAGTAAAATTGCCTCAAACAAGATTTGCACACTGTTAAAAGGAAGGTATGTGTTCTAGGACAGGCTTTCTACACAATTACTCGACAGAAATATCTGTGAGGACATGAAGTTGGTGTTATACTCATTATAATTGTAATTTAATAACAGACAAACATCTTTAATCATCGTAAATTTCATCTCTATTACGGCAACTACCAAGAAATTGAAGGTCAAATAAAGATTATCGATACTTACATATGTTTAAAATATTATATAGACGGATAATGCCACTTTCAATGTGAAACGAGAAACTTAAATACAATATCCTTATTATTTCATTCGCAGAGAGTCATATTGAAATGCAACAAAATGTTCCAGTGATTTGTTTTTCAGACGGTATTTTATTAATGAATGCGCGTAAGGAAAAGGTAGTGTGGATCCGTAAGGGTCTCTGAGGTCGCTGTTCCGAAAGCACCGTGTCAGATACAATATAGTGTTTGCATCAATTACGAAATCATAACTTCAATAAATAATCCTACTTTTACATGGCGAGCACATCTAACGCTTTTTAATGGTATGTGACGGACCAAGTTACTTGGTATGAGAAACTTATGAGATGGTCAAAAAATATACATTACATCGATTTTATGTGATAAGATTTTGCTTTACATAGTCTCATTCACGTCTTTCAGGCAGATAATTGATAAATAGTTAGTGTATGCTAGAGAGCAGTAATTGCTTTTTTTCAAATTTGTAAATGATTTTTAAGTGTTATCGCGTACAATGCTTTCATTTCTATTGACCAGAGAAAGTTTTTTTATTCGTGTATTTCATGTCTTTCTTGTTATGTGATGCGGATGTTTTTGTTTTTCATCTTACATTATATGTTTAAAACGCAATTTGAGGAAACCCCCCTACTTTTGAAAATTTCAGACAGAGTCTATGCTCTTAAGAGCATTCAATCATGACCCCTTTAAAAGTACCGAGATACAAAAGTGACAAAAATAGACTAGTGTATGAAATGGATTTCCGGAAACGGCCTGAGTAGTAACTGTAACAGTTCATTTTTTGATGGGGTTCTCAAGAGGGTGAAATATCACAGCGCCAAAGCTCAAGATCAGCTAGGAATGATACTCTTTCGGAATATATGATAAATACCGTAAGCGTCTTTGGAAGAAATTTATCAGTTTTGAGTAGTCCAGCATGCGAAAAATACCGATAAAATTCATATCAAAATTCATACTTTTGTAGACCCACTGCAAAATTAAGACTCACTAAGGTCAGACTGGGTTTTTTATGATCGCACTCTCTTCAAAGGTAGCGAAACCGAAAGTGAATTACAATTATATGACCATCACATGGAAATATAAGCGCTTGCTAAAAACTGTAGAGAGTCACTTTCCTCACCAAAGATTTCTTTTACTGCATACCAGTAGATTTCAATGCCTCCTGTTAGATTTGGTATGGTAGGTATCAGTCTCAGTGTTTTGACATGTGACTCACAGGACAATGGTGAACATTTGATAACTTGCGCATTTGCCAATGAAGTTGGTACAGGAAATGCCAGCGCTACTTTGATTATCGATATCGGAGTAACAACTGATCAGCCTAAGCGTAAGGCGCTAGCGACTTCAATATCACCAACTGTTGATGATAATCATCCTTGTTATCCATGTGGATATGAAGATATTGACAAAACGGGGCTAAATGCCGGACTGCTTGTAGGGTCCGCTTTCATTGGATTGGTAGTTGGAGTTATCGTTTCTTGCGTTTCTTGTTTTCTGTTCATGCAATTCCGTTTAAAGTCCTTAGATCTCAAAAGTAAACTAGACAGAAGGGAGATAGTTAACACAGTCATCGATCTTGAACTTGTTGCTGATGATAGTCAAGCTGATTATCATGATGCAGAATATCAAGATATACAAGAATATCAAGATATACAAGAAGAAGGTGTTACTAGGAGCGCATGCACGAACAATGCAGACAGCATCGGTCTCGGATATTCAGCATTCGATCAAAATAGGGTTGCTGATGAAGTTGAACACTATCAGAGCCACGGGGTACGAAAGGATAGCGTGTACGTAGGGCTAGCCAAGGATAATCTCTGAGAGTTACCCTAGAAATGCTGCTTTACAGAGAATCTCATTTTTTGTCTTCTTTAGAGAATGTGTTAACACTTTTTCACCTTTTCACATCTATGATACATGATCTAAAATGTGACAATATCACAGAAAGGAGGCAAATCGCCGACACAAACGATAATCACAATGAGTGTCAGCTTAACTTATTTCTATTTACACATTCCTGTCAGATATAAAAACATTGGCATTCATAAAAGAAAGTGCGAAAACATGATAATATCACCGGCAAAAATTATGTAATGTCAATTGCTATTGAAGATTTTTGTGGTAAACGTTTACGTGACCGTTATCCGGGTTTGAATTATAAAATCAGAGACATTGTTTTCACTCACAATATCCTCGTTATTTCATATTATGCTCTACACTCGCTGACATGAACCCCTTATACAGTAATATCAAAGGTATATATGTGTAACTATTGTCAGTATGTCGAAGAGTGACTGATAGGGTACTGTATATGTTATTTGGAAGAATAGTATATTTGACACTGACTTAATTTATTTTCCTTTTGAGTCATTTGGCCCACATGCAAAGGAGTTGTGTGAAGGAAAATTAATAAATTGTAATTAATATCTGTATGGAAAATACGGGGGAAAGGTATCTTGAAAAGAACAGAAACAGCAGAGAAAGAAAATGCATCTTTATATAAATCTACTAATAATAATTAGACAAAAAATAAATCAAGTGATTTATAAATTAGTCATTTTGATATAGCTAGTCCCTTTCCTTAAAATACATGACTTAATTTTGACCGACAGATACATGATCTGAGGCTGAGCTACAAAAGTACGATCGATTACAGAACAGACCTTATGGAAAAAGATTGAAATATTGCATGGAAGAGTCATTGTTTTAGTAGGGCTATTTGATTTGTGCATAATTCTTCCCTTATGTTCCTGATCCAGTTCGTAAATAACAAACAAAAATTCGGTTATAAATAATGACGGTGATTTAACTTAGTATTATACCCTTCAACAATATGAAAATACATATAGCACTCGATTTGTGCGCTAATTAATCTGTTATTGCAATGTGTAGAGCTAATTCTTAGATTTAATTAGTTTAGACTACAAATCAAATAGCGTCTGTCAAATAAGTTTTCCCTAGTATTATAATGGGACAATGAATGGTATCATTGACCTTGAAAATTTCAAATCCCTTGATATTGTCCTGACGCGTATAATTAAACACAGAGCTTCGATGGAATTTGTGAAATTACTAAACATAAAATATATTATATTTTAACGATTCCCGTGGCAAAACCATCAACTCTAACTTAAATTGACATTGAGATCACTATTGTAGAGCAGGCATGCTGATGTTTCTCATGTTTCTCATGCTTGGCTCTTTTGACACGAAAGTCTGTTGCATTCGCACTTGATAAATCTTTTGCACATTTTGTTGCGGTAAATCTAAAGCTGTGAAGTTTTGAGAACTAGATATTTAACTGAAGTTAAGAACCATTTTTTATATATCACTTTGACTTTATCCCAAACCTAACCTTTTGAAGACATTCTGTTTTCAATAGTGTTTTAGCTACATATTTGTACTACAAACATCAATCAGAGTTGCTTTCGTTGCACTACTTTCTGACGTATTCGTGACACGCAGATTACCGAAACAGTCCAGTTGCTGCTCGTAAAGCTTACATGTTATGAAAAATGATACTGCAACATAAAGAGGGCATAGCCCGAGAAGTGAGACATTTGTTTTGGAATACTTTCACAAATATTCTGAGTTATCTATGTAGCATTGAACATTAAGGTCTTTTTGCCAGAGTGCACAATGCATACTTTTTGAGTCTAGAATCCTTAAATTTGCTTAATGATTGATTAAAAATATGAATTTACAGCCATGTGACATGCACGCTTATGCGTTTAAATTCGGGCATTGGTACACAGATACTGAAAGTGATAAGTGATGACTGATGACACTTCTGTTGTTGTATTCTTTGTTATCTATTAAAGACATTTCTTTCACTGATATCGGTGATCGTCTTCTTAGGCCCGTCATTTATACAAAAATTAGTTAAAGGGGTTTTTATTGGCCAAGTATATTGTTTTGAGACACAGTGAAAGTAATAAAAAGTAACCTAAGCATGGCTCGAAACATGTATTATACCCATTTATTCGTCTAGAAAGTAATAAATATAGAGTAACTATATAATACATAAGATATTGCCATCGAAACAATGATTTAACCGTTACTATGACGCATCATGCCAAGTCCAACGTCAGAAGTGCTATGCAAATGAGAGCAAGGCTAGCAAAATATACCGAAGGGGAATTGACACCCTAATTTAATTATTATTACATGACAAGCGTTGATTTTCACTCACGTACGCATTATTTGCTGCTTCTACTTATAGCTGCTTTCGAATTTAATGGCAATAAAGACAAGTACGCCGCACACGATTATCTGCCCTGGATGTACTAAGGCAAAACGAGACACTTATACAGAGCAAATGTCCAACTTTTATATTGCATTTGTCGAGGCTCAGTAGCTCTTTACAATGTACGGTTATTTAAACATTTCCCCTTTGAAATCCAGCCATATGTCTCCCGATCTGTCCACTGTCACAGTACAAGCTATAACATCCTTCGTTATGAAACAATTTGATAAAAAACTATGATTTCAAACTGATAATGTTTTTCAAGTCGAGAAGCTTAGCAGATCCATCTTTATGAATGTTCCTTTCTTGACATAAAGTTGTTTAATCCGTTGTTTACATTTTTTAACCACACTCTCTCACGATAAACGAGATTGCAAAATAATATTTACATGTTCATTAAAACGAGAGATTTATCATGCAGATACTGGATTTAGGGTAGTATGCACCAAGAAAGTCAAAAACTTAAAAGTTTTGGTCAAACTTTCCCCAAGGAATCTTTCTTCAATTCTCTCTCAAACTGACGATTAAAATAAGGGTAACAGTGCAAATTTTGATACTACAGAAACAAATTACCCCATGTATATCGATGTTTTCGAATTCAAAATGACCAGCATCCCTGTGTCAGCTAGATGGAAATAAATTAATTTCTCAATTTTTGAAAAGCTATGACCGTAATTCTTTTCGTTATAACACGATCGTTAAAATGAACACTTGCAAATATAAAAAAATATACATTTTTATATTTTTATAACACACTGTACGACCCCCGGGGCAGTAGGGAGGTAAGAGAGTACATAAAAATTGAAAACATGGTACATCAGGAAAAACAGTTAAAGGAAAATGCAGATTACTGGATTTAAGGTAGTGTACGAGTCGAAAGTAAAAACTTAAACTTTTGCTCAAATTTTCCAGAACTATTTTTTAACCATTCTCTTTCAATTTCACTAATAAAGGTCAGGGATAACTGAAAATTTTGGTACTATAAGAACAAATTACCCAAGAGTTACTGATGTTTGGATTTCAAAACGGCCACCATCCCTGTGTTAACTCGACGGAGAAAAAATATTTTCTTCCGTTATCGAATAGCTATGACGAAAAAAGGTATTCTTACCCCACGAGCTTTCAAAAAGAGCCACCACAGGTGGTAGATAAAAACATATAGTAAAAGTTTGAGTGTCCGAATATCTGTTCTCGAGGTGCATTCTACCTTGCTGCAATCTATAAAAGTGTATTTAAAGTTCAACGTCACTGTTGATATCTGAAATAAGGTTCGGATTTGAATAAATTGTTCAAAATGACATTTAATAATATTAACAAAGTGCATTGTGGCTGAGAGGCTAAGACGTTGTTTTTTATAGGAATAGAGACGCTTCACAACGTACAGTAAAATTACTTTAAATTAGATTTGCGTACTGTTAAAGGGAAGGTGTATGTTCATGCACAGACTATCCTCACACCTACTCGACACAAGTACATGTAGGAACATGAAGTACGCGGTATATATATTAGAATAGTATTCTAAAGACAAGCATCCCTAACAGAAGAAGTTTAAAAAAATTGAACATTATTTTAAGTTGAAGGAAAGCAGAAAGGAATTTGAGAATGTTGTTGAACATGCACTTATTTCATCACCGTACGTTTCGCGGCATTACGGGAACTACCCAGGACTGATGTTAAAATAAAGACTGTCGATAATTACATGACATGTTTAAAAGATTATATAAACAGACAATGCCACTTTCAATACGAATAGACAAACTCAAATACAATCTCCGTGTTACTTGATTCACTGACATTCACTGAATTCATATTAAAATGCAACTAAATATTCTTATGGTTCGTTTTTCTGCTTAGTATTTCATTAATGAATACGTGCAGAGATAATGCAGCATGGATCTGCCAAAGGCTTTTAATTAAGGTCGCTGTTACGAAAGCACCAGCTTAGATACATTGCTTTAAATTTTGTGTTTGCATGAATTATGAAATCATAAGTAACCCCATTTTTACCACATTAGATCATCTAACACCTTTTAATGGTATTTAATGGACCGCGCCACTTGGTATGAGAAACTTTTCGATAGTCAAAAATATATTTTACATTAATTATATGAGGTACGATTTTACTGTACATGGTCTCATTAACGACTTGCAGACAGGCATGGGTAAAACGATGGTATTGGCTCTGTAACAGCTTCAAAATACATCCAGGTGCCATTAAACGCCATAGTTAAAGTTAAAGATCTTGCCAGAGAGCTGTAATTACTTCACCTTAACGCTCACTATGGCTAGATATTTTAAAGTACATTTTGGCTGTTGCCTTTGTTTTATGTTAGAGTCACAAATTCTCTGGTTTTTAGTATTTGAACAGCTTTAGACATGCAGAGTCAATGCCTGTTAGTGTATTCAATTATGACCCCATTAAAAAAGTACCGTGCTACAAAAGTAAACAATAGACTAGTGTACAGTGATGGACTTCAGAAAACGGCCTGAGTAGTAAATTTAACGGTAATTGTCTTTGTAAGCCTCAGTGAGATGCTTTGGAGGGTGAAATATGACACCGCTAACGCTCAAGATTATAATGATAACACTCCCTTTAATATATGATACTCATAGAAAGCGTCTTTAGAAACATTGAATAGTTTGAAGTAGTCCAAAAGTGCGAAAAATACTGAGAAAATTCATACTTTTGTAAACCCACCGCACACTTCAATCACTAAGGTCAGCCTTGGGTTTTTACGATCGCACTCTCTTCAAAGGTACCGAAACCAGAAGTGGATTACAAGTGTAGCATATTGCATTGTAAGTGCATGCTAAAAACTCTGTAGATTCACTTCCCGGAGCAAACATTTCTTTTACCACATACTGGTAGATTTCAATGCCTCATGACACTTGTTTCACACTATGTCTCCTGGACTTGATTCGTCGTTGTGTTTGATTTTGCTAAGCATTCTTTCTGCACTGACTGGTCTTTCAGCAGTTGATTTTGTGACGCAGCCAGTAGATGTTACGAGGGTGTACGGACAAGAAAGTACTGGGACAAATGGAAGTAGTGGTAATCATTTTGCATTCGACTGTAAGGTTAATAGTTCAACGGAATCGGACCAGACATTATCGTGGATTAAGAATGGAGAGATAATCAGTAACGGCAATAGGTTTCAGTCCAATGTAAATCACCTCGTAGACAGCAATAGATACACAGTAAACCATAATGGGCATCATGTTGGCTTGTTGGTACAGTCTGTTTCGGCTTCAACAGCTGCATTTGACAGTGGTAGTTATCAATGTGCAGTGACAGAATCAAATGGCGTCGTTGTACCAGACGGCAGATCAAGAACTGCCCATGCCAACATATATGTCATTGATTCAATTGCAACTTCAAACAAACCAATCTGCCAAGTGATTAACTTGAAGGATCATACTCCCATCGGTAAGCTGGATCCTGTATCTGTGGTGATGGGTAATTCCTATGCTTTGACGTGTTTATCAACACTAGCTAGCCAGCTGGGACATTTGGTTTGGTATAAACACTATCCCAACGATGCTGTCGAATCAAATTTGAACGGAACATCAAACGGATTTTGCTATGTTACCTATTACTGGATTCCTGTGAGCAAGGACGGACCAAGTTTGGCTTTCATTTGTGTAGATCATATGTCCTTCAACTCAATCTGCTCAATCAACTTCAATATCCAGTACGCACCAAAAGTGACAATCGATCCAACTGACGTCATGGTAAGAGAGGAGAATGACGAGATTGTGCTGCACTGCAACCAAGATGCAAATCCACAAGTTACAGAGCCTGTTTGGTATTATGGTTATGACGTAGTGAACAGTGGTGGTAGATTTAGTCTTGAAGGAATGTCTCTCCGTATGTTGGCGTTTGACTCACAGGACAATAGTGAACATTCGATAACATGCGCATTTACCAATAAGTTGGTACTGGAAACGCCAGCGCTATTTTGATTGTCGATATCGGAGTAACAACTGATCAGCCAAAGCTTACGGCGCTAGCGACTTCAATATCTTCAACTGTTGACGATAATCAGTCTTGTTGTTCATGTGGATATGAAGATAGTGACAAAATTGTGCCAAGTGCCGGACTGCTTGTGGGGTCTGCTTTCATTGGATTGGTAGTTGGAGTTATCGTTTCTTGCGTTTCTTGTTTTATGTTCATGCAATACCGTTTAAAATCCTTCGATCTCAAAAGTATACCAGACAGAAGGGTGATAGTTAACAACGCCATCGATCTTGAATTTGTTGCTGATGATAGTCAAGCTCATTATGATGCAGAATATCAAGATATACAAGAATATCAAGATATACAAGAAGAAGGTGTTATTAGGAGCGAACTCATGATTAATACAGACGGCATCGGTCGTGGATATTTAGCATCCGATCAGAATAGGGTTGCTGATGAAGTTGAACACTATCAAAGCCTCGGGATACGAAACGATAGTGTATACTTAGGGCTAGCCAAGGACGATGTCTGAGAGTTACCGTAGAAATGGTATCTGACTTGTAATATCAGAGAATCTCATTTTTTGGCTTCTTTTGCGAATGTGATAATATTTTTTCTCCTTCTCACATCCATGCTACATAATCTAAAATGTGCTGTTATCTGAGAAAGGAGGCAAATCGCCGACACAAACGATAACCACAATGAATATCAGCTTACCTTAGTTCTAATTACACATTCCAGTCGGATATAAAAACATTGGCATTCATAAAAGGAAGTGCGAAAACATAATAATATTCCTGGCAAAAATATGTAATGTCAATTGCTTTTCAAAATCTTTATGGTAAACGTTTACGTGACCATCATCCGGGTTTGAATTATGAAATCTGAAACATTGTTTTCATTCAAAATATCCTCGTTAATCCATATCCGCTCTACACTCGCTGACATAAACCCCTTATACAGTAATATCAAAGGTATATATGTGTACTTGTTATCAGTTTGTTGAAGAGTGACTGACAGGGTACTGTATATGTTATTTGGAAGAATAGTATATTTGATACTGACTTTATTTGTTTTCCTTACGAGGCGTTTGGCCCACATGCAAAGAGAGATGTGTGAAGGAAAATGAATAAATGGTAAATGATATCTGTATGGAAAACACGGGGAAAAGGTATCATGAAAAGAACAGAAACAGCAGAGAAAGAAAGTGCATCTTTATATAAATCTGCGAATAATAATTAGACAAAAAATAAATCAAGTGATTTATAAATTAGTCATTTTGATATAGGTATTCCCTGTCCTTAAAATACATAATTTAATTTGGACCGAAAGATACATAATCTGAGGCTGAGCTACTAAGGTACGATGGATTACAGAATAGATTTTATAGGAAACGATGAAAATGTTGTATTGAAGGGTCATTGTTTTAGTAGGGCTATTTCATTTGTGCATAATTCTTCCTGATGTTGCTGATCCAATTCGTAAATAACGAACGGAAATTCAGATATAAATAATGACGGTGGTTTAGCTTTGTACTATACCCTTTGACAATATGAAAATACATATAGCACTCGATTTGTGCGCTAATTAATCTGTTATTGCAATGTGTAGAGCTAATTCTTAGATTTCATAAGTTTAGACTACAAATCAAATAGCGTCTGTCAAATAAGTTATCCCTAGTATTATAATGGGACAATGAATGGTATCATTAGTCTTGAAATTTTGAATCCCTTGATATGGTCCTCACGCGTATAATTAAATACAGAGCTTCGATGGAATTTGTGAAATTATTAAACATAAGATATATTATATTTTAACGATTCCCGCGGCAAATCATCAACTCTTACTTAAATTGACATTGTGATCACTATTGTCGAGCAGGCATGCTGATGTTAAACAATCACTCAATAATACCTTTTTGTGCTCGAGACTTTGTTTTGGAGAGCGAGATTACGCGTACGCCCTGTCAACACTGCTGCCGACAGAAAATCGGACATCTGTTTGTTTTTCCACCCACGTTTATTTCCGTTTCTCATGGTTGGTTCTTTTGACACGGAAGTCCACTGTATTCGCACTTAATGAATCTTTTAAATCTAAAGCAGTGAAGTTTCGACAACAAGATGGTTAACCGAGCTTTCCAATGTTACGAACCATTTTTCATAATAATATCACTTTGACTTTATCTTAAACCTAACCTTTTGAAGTCGCTCAGTTTTCAATAGCGTTTTAGCTACATATTTGTACTAAAAAGATCAATGAGAGTTGCTTTCGTTGCACTTCTTTCTGACGTTTTCATGACACGCAGATTACCGAAACACTCCAGTTGCTGCTCGTAAAGTTTACATGTTATTAAAAATGAAAAGTGAGATATTAGTTTTGGAATACTTTCACAAATATATCTTATTGATCACTGATTGCATCGGTGACATGGGGCCTTAGTTAGTGACCACTACCTGTCTGACTTATAGATTGATATATGGCGGGTGCCACATGTGGGGCAGGATGCGCTTACTATTTTCGAAACACCTGACATCACTTCTTGGTCTTTTGGCCAGAGGTCCATATATCTTTCTTTCATGAATTTGACTTTGTTTGTGTACCGTCTATTTACTGTCTGTTCTGTGCTGTTTTGTGTCTATGTTTACAACTATTGTCTTACAAATTTTGACCTAGTGTTATTGGATTATGGATTGGTATGATTGCGATTATTGAACATTAAAGTGCCTTTACTAGAGTGCACAATGCATACTTTTTGTGTCTACAAAACTAAAGATGATTTATGATTGATTAAAAATATTACTTTACAGTCGTATGGCATGCACTCTTATGCGTTTTAATTAGGGACATTGAAACACAGATGCTGAAACTGATAAATGATGACTGATGAAACTTAATCTGTTGTTGTATTCTTTTTTGTCTATTAAAGATATATCTTTCATTGACAACGGTAACCGTCTTCGATTATGTAGCGCCGTCTTTTATACAAAAATTAGTTAAAGGAGGTTTTATTGGCCAAGTGTTTTGTGTTGAGACACAGTGAAAGTAATAAACATTAAACTAAGCACGGCTCGAAACATGTATTATACCAAATACGTCTAGAAAGTAATAATAATCGAGTAAGTATATAATACATAAGATATTTCTATCGAAACAATGATTTAACCGTTACTATGACACGTCATGCCAAGTCCGAGGCCAGAAGTGCTATGCAAATGAGAGAAAGGCTAGCGAAATGTACCGAAAGGGAAATGACACCCTAATTTAAAGATCAATACATGACAAGCGTTGATTTTCACTCAAAAAAGCATTATTTGCTGCATCTACCTATAGTTGCTTTCGAATTTAATGGCAATAAGGACAAGTGCGCCGCACACGATTATCTACCCTGGATGTACCCAAGCAAAACGAGACACTTATACGGGGAAAATGTCCAATTTTTACATTGCATTTGTTGAGGCCCAGTAGCTCTTTACAATGTACGGTTATTTAGATATTGCTGCTTTGAAATCTAGCCATACATCTCCCGATCTGTCCACTGTCACAGTACAAGCTATAACATCCTACTTATGAAAACAATTTTAATAAAATACTATGATTTCAAACTGATAATGTTTTTCAAGTCGAGAAGCATAGAAGATCCATCTGTTTTAATGTTCTTTTCTTCGCGTAAAGTTGTTTAATCCGTCTTTTACATTTTTTGAACAATACTCTCTTATGATAAACGTTTAATCAGTTCTCTGTCAAACTCACGAATAAATTTCGGGGTAACTGAAAATTTTGGTATTATCGAAACAAATAAACCCAGATTTACCGATGTTTGGATTCAAAATGGCCTCTATCCCTGTGTTAACTCGACGGAGAAAAAATATGTTTTTCAATTATCGAATATCTATGACGTAAAAACGTGTTCTTTCCCGACGAGCTTTCAAAATGAGCCACCGTAGGTGGTAGATAAGAAACAAACAGGAAAAGTTTGAGAGTCCGAATATCTGTCCTCGAGGCGCATTCTACCTTGCTGCAATCTATAAAAGTATATTGAACGTTCAACGTCTCTGTTGATATCTTAATTAAGTTTGAATAAATCGTTCAAATTTACATTTAATATTGTTCACAAAATGCGTTTTGGTTGAGAGGCCAAAACGTTGTTATTCAGGGGAATAGAGACGCTTCACAACTGTGAAGGTCGCCAACAAGCATTCAGGGTGAGGGTGCAAGTTGGGAACTGCGTTGAGATGGGCGTCTTGAAAAACACAGTCACCAAGAGTTCGTAAATTGTGGTTGTCAGCTGTCACACTTTACATTTATTACAGACGGCCGCCAAAACACTACAAGACACAAAATGGTGGGCAAGGCTCACAGTTTAAATATCACAAACTAGTAAAGAAACCGAGGTGTGGCACGATGAAAGTATACTGTCCAAGTAATACACATGCACACGGCTGACATTACCACACATTTTCAAATATCTCAGAAACACAGAAATTACTTATCAAAATGAAATAAAACTACATAGTCCTAAAGATGAATGTTCAATGTACAAATGCTCAGTGTCAAAATCTTCGGATGGCAAAGATTACATACCTGACAAAGTCGGATTACAAGAGTACAAAAGTGACTCACCTATAAGACACAAAATGGTGGGCAAGGCTAAGGGTTGACACGTGGAAACCCTATATATATATATATATATATATATATATATATATATATATATATATATATATATATATATATATATATATACGAATAGGGCGCCGCCAACGTCGGAATGTTTGGCACTTTTTATTCATTACGTAAATGAGTATCTGGCGCCACCAACGTCGGAATGTTTGGCACTTTTTATTTATTACCTAAATGAGTATATCTGGAAATCTTTAAAGAGAAATTATTCCAAATCAAATATGCACTCAAATTAACATTCCACAAAACCCTGTCACACAACGTACAGTAAAATTGCTTCAAATAAAACTTGCATACTGTTAAAAGGAAGGTGTGTGTTCATGCACAGGCTATCCTCACAGCTACTCGACACAAATACCTGTGGGAACATGAAGTACGTGGTATACATATTAGAATAGTATTCTAAAGACAAGCATGCCTAACGCAGGAAATTTAAAAAAATTGAACATTATTTTAAGTTGAAGGAAAGCAGAAAGGAATGTGAGAATGTTGTTGAACATGCACTTATCATCACCGTTCGTTTCGCAGCATTACGGGAACTACCCAGGACTGATGTTAAAATAAAGACTTTCGATAATTGCATGACATGTTTAAAAGACTATATAAACAGACAATGCCACTTTCAATACGAATAGACAAACTCAAATACAATCTCCGTGTTATTTGATTTACTGACATTCACTGAATATCATATTAAGATGCAACTAAATATTCTTATGGCTCGTTTTTCTGCTTAGTATTTCATTAATGAATACATGCAGGGAAAATGCAGCATGGATCTGCCAAAGGCTTTTAATTAAGGTCGCTGTTACGAAAACATCAGATTAGATACATCACTTTTGTGTTTGCATGAATTATGAAATCATAAGAAACCCCATTTTTTACCAGATGAGAACATCTAACACCTTTTAAGGGTATTTGACGGACCGCGCCACTTGGTATGAGAAACTTTTCGATTGTCAAAAATATATTTTACATTAATTATATGAGGTACGATTTTACTGTACGTGGTCTCATTAACGACTTGCAGACAGACATGGGTAAAACGATGTTATTGGCTCTGTAACAGCTTCAAAATGCATTCAGGTGCCATTAAATGCCATAGTTAAAGTTAAAGATCTTGCCAGAGAGCTGTAATTGCTTCACCTTAACGCTCACTATGGCTAGATATTTTAAAGTACATTTTGGCTGTTGCCTTTGTTTTATGTTAGAGTTACAAATTCTCTGGTTTTTAGTATTTGAACAGCTTTAGGTCTAAATACAGAGTCGATGCCTGTTAGTGTATTCAATTATGACCCCCATTAAAAAGTACCGTGATACAAAAGTAACAAAATAGACTAGTGTACAGTGATGGACTTCAGGAAACGGCCTGAGTAGTAAATTTAACGGTAATTGTCTTTGTAAGCCTCAGTGAGATGCTTTGGAGGGTGAAATATGACACCGCTAACGCTCAAGATTATAATGATAACACTCCCTTTCTAAATATATGATACTCATGGTAAGCGTCTTTAGAAACATTGAATAGTTTGAAGTAGTCCAAAAGTGCGAAAAATACTGAGAAAATTCATAAGAATATTCGTACTTTTGTAAACCCTCTTTACACTTCAATCACTAAGGTCAGCCTTGGGTTTTTACGATCGCACTCTCTTCAAAGGTACCGAAACCAGAAGTGGATTACAAGTGTAGCATATTGACTTATAAGTGCATGCTAAAAACTCTGGAGACTCACTTCCCGGAGCACACATTTCTTTTACCACATATTGGTAGATTTCAATGCCTCATGACATTTGTTTCACACTATGTCTCCTGGACTTGATTCGTCGCTGTGTTTGATATTGCTAAGCATTATTTCTGCACGGACTGGTCTTTCAGCTATTGATTTTGTGTGGCAGCCAGCAGATGTTACGAGGGTGTACGGACAAGGAAGTACTGGGACAAATGAACGTAAAGGTAATTCGTTTGCATTCGAGTGTGCGGTTAATAGTTCAATGGAATCGGACCAGACATTATCGTGGATTAAGAATGGAGAGATAATCAGTAACGGCGATAGGTTTCGGTCAAATGTAACTCACCTCGTAGACAGCACAGATAGATACACAGTTAACAAAAATGGGCATCACACTGGCTTAGTGGTACAGTCTGTCTCCGCATCAACAGCTGCATTTGACAGTGGTAGTTATGAATGCGCAGTGACAGGATCAAATGGCGTTGTTGAACCAGACGGTCGATCGAAAACTGCTCACGCCAACATATATGTCATTGATTCAATTCCAACATCAAACAAACCAATCTGCCAAGTGATTAACTTGACGCATCATACTCCCATTGGTAAGCTGGATCCTCTACCTGTGGTGATGGGTAATTCCTATGCTTTGACGTGTTTCTCAACACTAGATAGCCAGCTGGCTCATTTGCTTTGGTATAAACACTACCCCAACGACGTTGTTGAATCAACCTTAAACGGAACATCAAACGGATTTCGCTATGTTACTTATTACTGGATTCCTGTTAACAAGGATGGGCCAAGTTTGACCTTTATTTGCATTGATGATTTGTCCTCCAACTCGAACTGCTCCATCAGATTCAATGTCCAGTACGCACCAATAGTGACAATCGATCCAACTAATGTCATGATAACAGAGAAGAAGGACGAGATAGTGCTGCACTGCAACCAAGATGCAAATCCACAAGTTACAGAGCTTGTTTGGTATTATGACAATATTCTAGTGAACGGTAGTGACATATTTAGTACGGAAGGCATGAATCTTACTATTTCGACATTCGACTCACAGCACAATGGTGAACATTTGATAACTTGCGCATTTCGCAATGAAGTTGGTACAGGCAATGCTAGTGCAACCGTTACCGTTCATATACCATCACCGATGAATGAATCGTCAACATACTCTTCCTTTACAACAATGACTACTGTAGGTAGTTCACAGAGTCATCAACGAGTAACTGAAAAGGAGGGACCAAATATAATTGCTATTGCAGGAGGTGCTGGAGGTGCCTTGTTACTGATTATAATCGCAGTATTGGTGATTGTAGTGTTGGCAAAAACGAAATCCAGGCAATCACCAACTCCTCACTACGCAGAGCTTGCAGCGAAAAGCAACGAATATGAACTCGATATGATCAGTGATGTACATATGACAGACTCTGCACAGGCACATGCGACTGCAAATGGGGGTTCAAAGGAAGAGGCACATTCTACCAGAATTGCTATTAATATGGACCTGAATGATCAGAGCAAACAAGAATGTCAATTGGATTGTAATGTTGAATGTAACGAAGTTCTTTATTCTAAACCACAAAAGATAATCAAAAGAGCCTACATGGCCAGTCGAGCTGTTAATGAACCAAAAGTTGACGCGCTCCAAGATGATGTAACGCCGCCTGTACCCACAAAGAATTTCAGTGAAGATCGACAGTATGTGAACGTTGGACCGAAACTGAACGGAAAGCAGAAACCAAATAAAAATCCGGCTCCTGCAAAACATAGCGCTTACGCAAATATGCAGCACCCTCTAAACAAACAGACTGAACCTTTTTATGAAAATATCACTCATTTTGGAAGGGAGGGGCATACGAGGACTGATTGTAACGATGCAGAAGGTAGAGATGTCAAAACGGGAGAAAAAGCCGCTCTGAAGAACGTGGAAGGACTGACGTATGCTGAGTTGGCTTTTGCCAATGCGGCGCCAACTCACATGCAAAGCAAAGCTGACAAACAAGACAATAAAGTTGTGTACGCAGAGTTGAAGATTTGAATTACAGTTCATGATCAAGATTAACATTTTTAATTGTGATAAGCCAAACAGTCCTGGGTATTTGTCAATCCCTTAGCCCATACATAAGCTTTCACATTGTATCTTGCTCGTTCGTGGGTGGTAAGTACTGATTCGCAGGACAATCATCCAGAAACGCCTTAGTACTGTGTTATGATATTTAACAAACCACCCACACAGTTTTGGTAAACCAGCTTGTCAAGGTGCCATTTGCTTATCAAATCAAAAATCCAAACTTGTAATGATTTCAATAACCAGGAAAATGTACTCAAGGCCACTCTTTTAATAGTTTACTTATGCCTGATGAAAATGTACGATTGTAGACATAAGACTAGTATAAAAAGGTTATGTAACCCATGTTTAGCCTTTGCCACGTCAAGGTTGACAGAGAGTTGGTATGAAAATGACAGGAAAATGTTGATACCATGTCAAATAAGAAGGTTGTTTACAATACTTCAGTCTTTTGACAAAATAACCAGCTCATATACAGACAGACAAACAGACAGACAGACAGACAGACAGACAGACAGACAGACAGATAGATAGATAGATAGATAGATAGATAGATAGATAGATAGATAGATAGATAGATAGATAGATAGATCGATCGATCGATCGATCGATAGATAGATAGATAGATAGATAGATAGATAGATAGATAGACAGATAGATAATAAATATTCAAACGAAATATTCAAATATGATGTCTATGGAAAATGTCGAATGATAAGTGACATCGACAATCGTAATAGTATTTTGACTTTGAAGCACATTTATGATAGACAAGAAATATAAAATTAATAATTGTTTTGTCGCCAAATGAGTGATATGAGACGCGAATCAAAGTCTGCAGATATTATGAATCTTTAAAATTGTAGGAAACATTGCCCCTTGTAAAAACAGGTAACATTTAAGTTCCAGGGGCCGTGTCTTTAGATGCATAAATAATTTTGTTATGGTTTTGTGACACAGTTACTTGTTCTACTCCCCAGTGAATGTAAAATGGACAGGGGTTGATTTATCAGCACAAGTTTCATGTGTGTAGTGTCCAATTTTATCTTGAACAACTGAATTTTATTCGGAAATCTTCATATGTCGAAATAACACACCATATTGTACAAAATGCGCTGTTGGCAATAATAATGCTCACCTTTTGTATCCCAATTTATTTTAATTTCAGGATTTTGGAGATATATTTTATTCGATCTTGTAACGATAAGAACCCAAACGTTACATATATTTAGAGTTCGCTGTCTTTTCGATCAAATGTCACTTTTCTGGGTTAACAAAGGTACATTGCCCCAAAGGCCCTTTGGTTTGTTTACAGTGTCTACGGATGACACCATTTATGGTGGAATGACCTTGTACATGCATGAGTAGAAATAATGTGTAAAGAATATATCATTCGAGTATATATAGTAGTAAAAAAGTGAAAAACAATAAATTGAAGCTATAAGAGCATAGAATGAATCGTATCTCAACGGAAGATGAATCGTACTTAAGTTTTTATATCCAAACTAATAACTGATAAGTACCTTCAGGATATAAAAGCCGAACTTTGACCTCGTTGTCGAAGTCATGATGTTGATATAGATTCAAACGAAGAAAAAGGGAAGTGAGAGAAGGACAAAAACAGATTCTGACAACGTGTCAGCTGATGTGAAACATAGTAGCTTGTATTCTAAAATTAGGACACAAGTTTGGTACAGCTTTGTCAATTTATAGTCAGACTTACACCGACTATAATTGGTTCGACGAAGACGTCGTTCGGATTCCTCGATCGTCTTATTATTTCTCTATGTTCCTCCTTTACCCGTGAACACTGAGTGGAAACTGAGGCCTGCGATATTGGATACTTTTGTTACCGCCACATACATTACCATACAAACTAGCATTTTGATAGAGTAACAATAATATAATATTTAAAGCCTTATCACTCCGCTCAATAATATTACCATTGTATTAAGTATTGGAATCGAGATGTGAAAGTTGGTAACTTGAGCGAAATGATCCGACTAAAACCAGGGTGGGTGGGTGGGTGGGCGAGTTAGCATCATTATCCACAAATACCGCCTACCCGGAAAAGGGCCTCCCATTTCCCACTCCTACAGTGGCGTGGCCAAGGAAAGTCATCTGTTTAGCATATGCGTGTATGTGTATATCTAGACCTTATGCATATTCATTACT
>LD352212.1:67568-81233 GCA_001465055.1 Ptychodera flava | reverse complement strand
TGATGGCATCGGTGACATGGGGCCTTAGTTAGTGACCACTACCTATCTGACTTACAGATTGATATATGGCGGGTGCCACATGTGGGGCAGGATGGGCTTACTATTTTGGAAACACCTGACATCACTTCTTGGTCTTCTGGCCAGAGGTTCATATATCTTTCTTTCATGAATTTTACTTTGTTTGTGTACAGTCTATTTACTGTCTGCTCTGTGCTGTTTTGTGTCTATGTTTACAACTATTGTCTTACAAATTCTGACCTAGTGTTATTGGATTATGGATTGGTATGATAGCAATTATTTTTATAGCATGAGAGTCTTATAGCTCGAACTTGAATCTCTAATATAGAAAATCTTTGGCCTTGTTTAACGTTTCGCTGATGAAGCTCTATTTTGCGTATGTATATGCCTTGATGGCTAATCTGTCAAAGCAAAGACGAGATCAATCAATTTAGATGGCGCCATTAATTTTATCAGTTCAATCCACCATACTACGTGCCCTGTGTTGAACCTGTACCGGTGACTTGGACATATAAGGCTGTTGTCACCAAGACGAAAGCCTTGTCGGAAGAAATTGGTTTCTCACCTGTCACGATGACAAAAGAGAAAGTGGGACACAGTAAACAATAAATTGCTTTTTCCCTGTGAGGTGATTAGCCGGTCTCTTTTAATCCGAATTCAGGATGTGATTTGAACAAAGCGTTTTCCTTGAGTCTTGCTTGTGTCACTTGACTATTGTGTCCCTTTGATTTTGTTCATTATATGAATATAGGACTTTTTAATTCAGGAAAAATCTATATTGGGGCTTTGCTGTACCGATATTCATGACCGGATTAAATTCTAACGACCGCTCTAGCTTTTAACGAATCTAATCGAATAGATGACAATTCATCATACATCAAAGAACGTAATATTTTCATGGGTTTATTCAAGAAACTAATGTTCCATTATGGTTATATTTTACTTCAGATTTGCATTTGAAATGATTTGAAACTCTTACTTAGTTTGACTTTGTGTGCAATTTTAGATAAATAAATACTATTCTATGAAACACACAAATATTTATTTTTCATAAAAACATCATTCTCTCCATAAACACGTATAACGCAATCAAATAATTTCACTGTTATCAAAACTTAGCTAGCTTTTTAACGATACGAGTGAAAATTACTTTTTGCGATTTTGTTTCCTTAGCAATCCAAGCTCAAATAATAATTAACATATGCCGAAAGAATAATATATGTACATAGAATGTTAAATCAATTCATTATGCGCGATCATCTCATGCCCTACCATTGTATTTTATGATTATGTATCATACAATTCAATGCATTGAACTTTCCCACAGTGTGAGCATATTTCACTCAACCTTTCAGGGTTGTTTTTTTTATCGTGCCTTCTGATTCCTAAAAGTAGTTCACTATCGGCGTACAAATAACAAAGGTAAATCTCAAAATGAGCAAATTTAGAAGTCCGGTATGAAGGAAGTGCGTCGGTTGATAAATTGTTTAAAATCCTCTAAATATGGCAGGGAAAATAAATTTAATTTGTAGACCGTGTGGTAAGTTACGTTCGTTGCAATCTGCTAAGAAAAATGTTGTGGTTTAAAACTGAAGAAATGGCCGGTGACGGTCAATGATAGATCAAATTTAAACTACACCTAGTCAGAGATAGATATCCATCTCCCTATCAAAAGTTCTGTATTGATCTTAACAATTCTGTGCGATATAAAACTTCAACACAACAGGACAAGCTGTCAAAAGCAATGTGAGGTCATGCGCCACTTTGTTTACACGACTCCCGAGGTTGGAAAAAACTAGTCCACCGTAAATCCATAACAAAAGGAAGGTAACATGGAGGTTTATTTTGTATGACATGAGCGGGCTGGCATCAAGGAAATAGTTTGAGCTAAAATTTTGTCGGTCTAGTCGATCGCCATTTACAGTACACCCAAACTGGTCACCGATGGAAGTGTTTAAAACAATGTACAGTATTTTTGTAAGAATCTTGTTATTCACATCGTGTTCGTCCAACAGGAAAATATCACGAAAGGTAATTTTTTTGTGGACTGTACGGTGAATTCGCTACTTTCAGGTCAAAAAGTATCTTGGTTTAAATAGGGAGAAATCATCAGCGATAATTATACATTCAAGTCAAATGTAAATCACCTCGTGGACGGAGATAGATACCTATTATTGACACCTGAGCAGGGTCGACCATCACGATTCCAAATGGCTGTATACATGTGCTGTCAGTTTCATTCACCACAGCTGTATTTGACAGTGGTATCTATCAATGCGCAGTGATTTGGCTGGATGATACTGTTCTTCTTCATGGAAGATCTAGAACAGCTGTCGTTAACATTAATGGCGCTTATGTCCCTCCAGTATAACCAATCTGCAAAATAACTGACATATCAGGTAAAGAAATAAAGATGACCTCTCCTGCAGTTGGGGGAGCTGGAGATCAACTGCGTTTGACGTGTTTCCCGGACTAACCGTCTACAACTAATGCCATGTTGTTTTGTCGAGAAGTACTGAAAATGGTTTGCTCAGCGTATCTCAAAGTGTCTCTCCACACGGGGTTGTCTCCATCAAGTACTTGTGGATTCCTCCTTGGGATGACGGACCGACATTAACATTTACTTGCATTTTTCAACATCCGGGTTCGTCATCTGCTAGAAACTGTTCCGTTAATTTCAATATCCAGTATCCAGTACGCACCAATAGTGACAATCGATCAATCTGATGCCTTGGAAGGTCTCACCTTTGCTTACCTAGATCTTTCAAACGTGGCGTCAACAAACATTACACAGCAGAAAACAACCAGTGACGACAATTACA
This sequence comes from Ptychodera flava, assembly GCA_001465055.1. Taxonomy (NCBI): domain Eukaryota; kingdom Metazoa; phylum Hemichordata; class Enteropneusta; family Ptychoderidae; genus Ptychodera; species Ptychodera flava. Next base: position 78,393 of record LD352212.1, on the reverse strand, counting down.
CAGTGCACGCTGAGTTACAAACGTAACAATAAAAGTGGAATCAGAAATAACACAGTTTTATTACTAAACACAGTACATTTCTAGTTTACTTACGCTACAATGTTCAAGTAAATGTAATAGGCGGCTTCAAATTGAAACTTTTAGCTTTTGAGAATCCCTTTTGAAAACAAGAATAAATTCAAGATTCAAAGATCTCGAGATTGGCAGTTGAATAGCAGTCAATATCAAACATCAAAAAGGTAATATCATTTCCATTACGCTAAAATAGACAGACACAGAGAAGCAATGCCATCGTACATTTACTACTATGCAGGTCTTTTATGTGATCACGAAACCGATAAGCCAAACGAAAGGAAAAGGTGTAAGGCTGCTGAGATGTTTTCACTCAAGAAGAAGACATGTAAAAGAGTAGTGGTTGATTGAAGGAAACTTTACAGTCTCCTTGGCTGTTCTAGTCTAGCCTATATGTAAGGTCGTGTCATTAAGCGCGCTTTGAAGCTACAAAAGTTGTTTTTTTTCTGAAACTTTCTTAAGGGATATTTGAACCAGAATCTTTCATAATAAATATAAATGTTAGGGTTCATTTCCAAACTGTTCACAGTGAGTCTATTTCTTTCAAGAAGCAGTTAATCTAAGTTGTGTAGCTGTACAAATATGTCCCTGATAAACATATTACACGCTAAATACCTCGTAAAGTGTTCGATTGGCAGATTAACTGAGGTAACTCTTGGAAAATCTAAGCGCTTTTTGGTCACAAATGTTTTCAACGTATGTGTGATGTTCATGTGCCCAATATTTTACGAAATGAAAATTTTTTTTGATCAAAAGAAAACTTTACTATATTCAAACAATAATTAGTAAAGCGGTAAATGCATGTATTTTCCATTCTATGTTTCCAGGTTTATTCTTTCAATAGAGTTTGAGATTATGCAGTTCGTCCTGATGTCGCTAATCCTGTTCTTAAATGATAAGAGGAAATTGAACGTGATGTTAATTATTTTATTAACTGATTCATAAACGAAATAAACAAAAACACCAACTTATAGTAACTAATGACATTGATTAAGCCTTTTATACCCCTTCAACAATATGGAAATACATATAACACTCGATTTCTGTACTAAATGTTGTAAGAAATCTGTCATTGCAATGGGCAGTGCTAATTCATTGTAAACTTACCAACTGCTTATGACGCTTTGATAGTGGGGAAATGTTATGCTGTTCATAATTGCATATTAACTACTTTGAAAACAAACGCTCGCCAGTGACACTACTATGATGTATTATAAACCAAACGCTATAAAAGCTTAGGTTAAAAATCAAAGAGTAGCGTCTGCCAAACTAAGTCATCCTCAGCACAATAGAACCATGAAATATCCAATCATTGCACTCGAAAAAACTTTCACTTTAATACAGAGCAAACTACTAAACGTAAACTTGATCATTTTACAGCAATTCCTGTCGCAAATCCGTAAACTTTAACTTAAATGGGCATTTTGGTTGCAATTGTCGAGCAAGCAAGCTGAAGGTAAGCAATCGCTTGAGATAATTGTTTAGTGTGCTTATGAAAGTTGGTATTGGAGCGTGAGGTTACGCGTCCGACTTGTCAGCACTGCTGCCGACAGAAAATCGGACAAAGCTTTTTATATTCCACTCACGTTTATTTCCGTTACTCATGATCTGTTCCCCTAACACGGCAATTCATTGCACTGGATAAAAACGTTTGCCCATTTTGTTAGGTGTGAATCTAAAGCTCTGAAGTTTCAACAACTAAAGTGTTATCTGAATTTAACAATCATTTTTCATATATCACTGTGACCTAGCTTTTTGATGTAATCGGCTTTTGAATTGTGTTTTAGCTACATATTGGTACTAAAAGCATTAATCAGAGTTGCTCTGGTTGCACGTCTTACGTATTTGTGACCCGCCGATTACCGAATTATTTCGATAAGCTGGTCATCCAGTTTACATAGTATAACAAATGATACTTTCACATGAAGTGGGCATTGCTTGAAAGTTGGGCTTTTTGTTTTCGAATGCCTATACAAATGTATCTGGATTATCTATGCATCATATAACATTAATATCTCTTTGCTGGAGTAGATGATGCAGACTTTTCGAGTTGAGAATTCAAAAGAAGCTTTATCATTGATTACAAATGAGAATTTACGGCCGTCTGACATTCACGCTAATGCGTTTCTATAAAGGGGATTTACAGAGAGATGCTGAAAGTAATAAATATATCGATTAACACAATGATAACTCACGCCACTTATGTTGCTATATTCTTTGTTATCTGTGAAAGATATTCTTATTTAAAGATGTCTAACCGTCTCCGATTATGTAGCCAAGCCATTAATATAAAAATTACTTTACGGGATTTTATTGACTACGCGTCTTGTTTTATATTGACTACGCGTCTTGTTTTAATACAAACTGAAAATAAAGAGCAGTAACAAAAGCATGGCTACACACTTGTATTATTCCTATTACGTCCAGAAAGTAAAAGAAATTTGAATGATAATACAACATAAAGGCTATGTTCACAAAATGCGTTGTGGTTTAGGGGCTAAAACTTTGTATAAGAGAAATAGATAAGCTAAACAACGTAAAGTAAAATTGCCTCAAACAAGATTTAAATACTGTTAACAGGTAGGTACATGTGTTTGCGCAAAGTACTGGCTATCCAAATAGCTACTTGACACAAATACTTGTGAGGACATGACGTTGATGGTATACATTTTAGAACTGTATTCATCTCCAGTCGTGTAGTTTAAAATGTTGAACGGTTTGTTTTTAATTTGGAAGAAAGCAAAAAGGAATATGAGAAAGTTCTCCAAGATACTCTAACTTCATCATTATACATTCCATCGGCCTTATGGCAACTACCAAGTATTAAAGGTCGAATAAGGCCATCAGTAATTATATAACCTGTATAAAAGATCCCATTCTGAGGGACGTTTTCTCTGGTTTCTGACGTTTGAACAACGTTTTACATGCAGTGTTGCAAAGTAACAAAAATAGACTATTGTACATCAATGGATTTCAGAAAACGAAGTGGTAAGTTTTACATTAAGTTTCTTAGTAAGCCTTCACGTTGGTGGCGTGCTTAAGAGGGTGAACTGTGGAATCGACAATGTTCAAGATCAGCTTAGGATAAAACTATCTCTGATTATATGATAATTACTGTAAGTGTCTTCGGAGGAAATTAACTACTTTAAAGTAGTTTGCGAGCAAAAGAAAATTCATATCTATATTCATATTTGAGTAGGCCCATTTGCACACTTTAAACACAGTAAGGTTAGCCTTCAGTTTTTATGATCAAACTCTCTTCAAAGAAAATAAAACCGGAAGTGAATTACAATGTGTGACCATCATATGGAAATATAAGTGCATGCTAAAAACTGTTGAGAGTCACTTTCCTGCCCACAGGCTTCTTTTACCACATACCAGTAGACTTCAATGCCTGCGGACATTTGTTTTACATTATGTCTCCTGGACTTACTTCGTCTCTGTTCTTGATTTTGATCAGCATTCTTTCTGGACTGACTGGTCTTTCATCTGTTGATTGTGTGACGCAGCCTGCAGATATTATGAGGTTGTACGGTCAAGAAATACGGCTAGTTTTCAATCGGATTCGAACCCACAACATACGGCATCAGTCGCCTAGCTGAGAGGCCACAGACAGAACCACTCGGCTAAATCTCCACTCCCAAAAAAGAGTGGTTCAATAGCCGGCTAAGTTGTTACATTTTTCTGACGGAGACCGCTCAACACGTTGTAGAGTTCGTGAAGCACTCACGCACGCATGCTCACTATCATACATCGCACATACACACTTTATCGAAGCGAAGAAACGAATTTCATCGCTTTAACTGAACGAACGATAACCTCGGGGACAATTCTGTCCACCAGCAGTGTTACCAACCCAGGTTAGAAAATACGGCTAGAATCGGGACAAACGGAAGTATCTATATTAGTAATTGGTCTCAAGTTGAATTCGAATGCAAGGTTAGTTCACTGGACCCAGATCAGACATTATCGTGGATAAAAAATAGAGAGATAATCAGTAACAGTAATAGTTTTCAGCCAAATGTAAATCACCTCGTAGACAGCAATAGATACACAGTAAACCATAATGTTGATCACGCTTCCTTGGTAGTACAGTCTGTCTCGGCATCAACGGCTGTATTTGACAGTGGTAGTTATCAATGTGTAGTGGCAGGATCAAATGGCATCGTTGTACCAGACGGTAGATCGAGAACTGCTCATGCCAGCATATATGCCATGGATGCATCTCCAACTTCACATGAGCCAATATGCCGAGTGATTAATTTGATGGATCATATTCCTATTCGTGAGCTGGAACCTGTATCTGTGGTGATTGGTAATCTGTATGCTTTGACGTGTTTCTCAACAGTAGCTAGCCAGCGGGCACATTTGCGTTGGTATAGACACTATCCCAACAATGTCGTTGAATCAAATTTGAATGGGACCTCAAACGGATATTGCTATGTTACCTATTACTGGATTCCTGTTAGCAAGGACGGACCAAGTTTGACTTTCACGTGTGTTGATAATGTATCCTCCGACTCGATCTGCTCTATTAGATTCAATGTCCAGTATGCACCAATAGTGACAATCGATCCAACTGATGTCATAGTAACTAAGGAGAAAGACGAGATAATGCTGCACTGCAACCAAGATGCAAATCCACAAGTTACAAAACCTCTTTGGTATCATGACGATGACGTAGTGACCGGTAGTGACAGATTTAGTACGGAAGGCATGAATCTCAGTATTTTGACATTTGACTCACAGGACAATGGTAAACATTTGATAACTTGCACAATTGACAATAAAATTGGTACAAGCAATGCTAGTGCAACCGTTACCAATAACATACCACCACCGATGAATGAAACTTCAACACACTCTTCCTTGACGGCCATGAGTGCTGTGAGTAGTACACAGAGTCATCAACGAGTGACTGCAAAGGAGGAACAAAACATAATTGTTATTGCAGGTGGTGCTGGAGGCGCCTTTTTACTGATTTTAATCGCTGTATTGGTGATTGTAGTGTGGGCTACAACGAAATCTGGGCCATCGCAAACACCACACTACGCAGAGGTTACACCGAATAACAGTGAATATGAACTCGATATGATAACTGATGTACATTTGGCAGAATCGTCTCATGCATATGCGACTATAAATGACGCTTTAGAGGACGACTTTAATTCGACCAGAATTGCTTTTAATATAGATCTCAATGATCAGCGCGAACGTGGATATCAGTTTGATGATAATGCTGCATGTAACGAAGTTCTTCATTCGAAACCAAAGAAGATAATCAAAACTACTATTTCGAACATGGCCAGTCGAGGTGATAGCGAACCAAAGGTTGATGAGCACCAAGATAATGTATCGCCGCCTGAACCCACAAAGAATATCAGCGAAAATGTTCAAAGGAGCAAGGAGGCAGATGGACAGTATGTGAACATAGTACGGAACCGAACAGAAAGCAGAAACCGAATAAAAAGCCAGCTCCTGCAAAACATAGTGTCTACGAAAATATGCAGCACCCTTTAAACAAACAAACAAACTGAACCTATTTATGGAAATATCCCTCATTTTGGAAGAGAGGGACATACGAAGCCTGATAGCAGCAATGTAGGAAGTCAACATATCAAAATGGATAAAAAGGCCGCTCTGAAGAATGTGGAAGGACTAACCTATACTGAGTTAGACCTTTCAAATGCAGCGCTAGCTCACATTCCAAACAAAGCTGACAAACAAGACAATAAAGTTGTTGACGCAGAATTGAAAATTTGAATTGCAGGTCATGATGAAGATTGACATTATTAAGTATGACAAGCCAAATAGTCCTCTGTATTTTTGAATACCTTTGCCCGTATATAAACTTTCACATCGTATCTTACTCGTTCGTGGGTGGTAAGTACTGATTCGCAAGACGGACGCCTTTTTAGTATGTTATGATATTGAGTACCGAACACACTTTTGGCAAATCAGCTTTTCAGTGTGCCATTGGGGTATCAAATCTAAAGATGGTAAACTATGAGACATACATATCTTTGCATCATGGCTTTCTCACCTTACATTAATCACACAGTGCAATATACGACTGAATTGACAACAATGAAGTAAGGGATGATTTCTACGCATGCATCATAGTTTACCATCTTTGATTTAATGTTTATTCGTACAGTTAAAATACTTCATTTACAGTTTCATAATCATCTTATTTGTACGATGAACTATTGAACTGCACAACAATGGACGGCAAAAGTTAGTATTTGAAATGTCTTCCTGTGTAGAGCATAAATCATCCGAGTGCATATTGTAGACAAAAGGGAAAAACAATAAATTGGCGCTATAAGAGCAAAGACTGAATCGTATCTCAACGGAAGATGAATCGTACTAAGTTTTTATATCCAAACTAAAAACCGATAAGTACCTTCAGGATATAAAAGGCTGAACTTTGACCTCGTCGAAGTCACGATGTTCCAACGAAGAAAAAATGAAGTGAAACAAGCAGCAGATTGTGACAATATGTCAGCTGATGGGAAACAGTAGCTTCTATACTAAATGAATGGAGCGTGTATGAGGAGGTATCTGGTAAATTAAGACTGGGGTCAATCGCGCTCTTGAATTCCAGAGAATGTGACACATAAACACGAGTTTATTATAGCAGTGACAATACCTAGTCAGACTTTCATCGACTGCAATTAGTTCGAGAAAGAGGTCGTTTGGACTCAAATATAGTCTTTCTGAGTGAAAACCGAAATCTTCGATATTGACCCCATTTGTTGCCGCCATATACGTGACCGTAAATTCTAGCATTTCAATGGTGTAACAATATTTAAAGCACAAAAATTGACGATTGATAAGTGCATCCAGTGAAAGTGTGAAATTTTACATAGAATTAGCCGCAGTTAGCAATGCCAAGGTACACAATGCGGTAAATATGGCTGTATGTTTAAGAGTCTCTGTTCCCGGACTTATAATCCTACAAATAGATTAACGCCAATGTGTTTTAGCATTTTATGACTGGACCCACAGAAATCGAAAGTTACATTTCTGTGGGCCCGAGGAGTATCCAGTCATGAACCTTATAATTTTTCCTCATAGTCTTGATAAAGGAAAGTTTGTGTCAATCATCCTCTTCCACCAGAAAGAAAGAAATAAAATTGGGACCATCGTGCAATTCTGGTATTAAAGAAGTAAGGCACCTAAAATGTACCTGTATTTCTATTTCGAAGCGACTGAGAACTTCTGTGCCAACTTTGAGGGCGAGGGAGGTGTTTGAGGTTTTGATGCTCACAAAACAAGTCGATAAACAGGCTTATGTGAGGCTTCAACGGCAGTCAATTTAAAAATTAACCAAAAAACCATCAAGCAATAGCGTCTAACGATTCAGTGTGCTCCACGAATTCCAAAAACTACAAGCAGATAAAACTACAAGTGTTCGACTCAACTTGTCAGGGATCCATGATATCGATGTAGTATATCCTACATCAATACAGGCCCTATGTAAATCGTGTTGAGCGTCAGTGGGACTGACTCCCTTACCTTTTTTCTATAGCCATATCACCCTCGACCCACTCTATGTAAGGTCCCGTGATTTGGAAGTAAATATAATGAGTCGAGCGTCATGGCCCGTATCATGTTGTCGATATTCAACACAGTGATCGTGCTAACCCTTAACAATAGTACTCAAGCAGAGACTAAGAAACTTGAACCTGGACCTAGAGATGTAAATGGCTGCGGAAAAGTACCAAACATCGTGCTGATTGTGTTTTTCAGGACCTTTGTGACCGTACAGTCATACATTCTTGAGCTGCTATCCCTATGGATACAATAAATGTAAATTGTGTTTGCGGAGTGGGTAATTTAAAAATATTGCCATGATTCCTTGATAGATATATTTACTCGTTTTCGTCTAGCAGCGGACAACCGTGACGGCGAAATCCTGACGAACGAACCATAAACTTCTTTTATGGTACACACTGCACGTCTTACATTTTATCCGCAATGGAAACTATTTGAGTCTTCGCTATGTCTATGAAAACGACGTCCACGTACAAAGTCAATAGTATATATTCGTATCACATGAGGTGATAATATTTCGAGGTCAATAGGACGAAAACAAGCTTCAAGAAATTTACCGAGTTACTGATGTTCTACTAGAGCTGAAATGCGCGTTCTATCCTATAATTTTTAAGCTTTCTCCAATTTACAATGGTAAGCTTTTACCAACAGCACCAAGAAATAAAAACCACTTTTAGCTTCACAGGGACGTTTTGCCAGCAGTTTTAAAAGACAGATTTCCCACCAATTTCTGGTGTTAGTTATATCAGCGACTTTAAACTTTACATCGATATATATATATATATATATATATATATATATATATATATATATATATATGTGTGTGTGTGTGTGTGTGTGTGTGTGTGTGTGTGTGTGTCCACGAGAAACCTCAATAATAGGTGGATTGCTAAATGTTTTCTTACTTTTATGGCCTGATAGGCCGAAATTGGGTTATATTATTTGGCACTGCAGATTATAGCGTGCACATCTACGATCTTGACCCTTCCATGGTTGCCATCACTAGTGGCAAGATCAAGATATATCTCCTTGATCTTAAAGAACAGGGCCTCTCAGAAGAACAAACGTTTGCTCTCTTCTCAGGATGTGATGATTTATCCATTGCTCACATGTAAAAGGTGCTAAAATGAACAGGTAAAAGGTCGGGAGTTTAGATGTATGATAACGTTACGTTTTCGGAATGCACTTTGCTGGATTTATTATTTCAAGTCAAAATAACCAAACGAGCAGAATCAATAATATGTTGTCGCAAACTGTATTAAAACCGTTCGTCTTATGAAAAATGCTCTGTTTACAGTCAACAGATGAAAAAAATACTAAAAAGTCAAAACGCAAACGTAGTGAGAAAGAAATATTCACGTGACATAAAAACAGGCAGAGCTAAGCTTATGGATGGTAGATGCGCTAAGAGCTACCGAGTTATATTACAGCATTAACAAGCTAATTAACCTTTTTTGTTGCTTTGCCGTTCTGGTGTCATCAAAACAAACTCATCGACCAATTGGGCCCCAACAAGTGTTGGATTAAAAAGAATTGTAGAAATTTAACAGTTAGACTTTAAGAGTATCGATTACATTGGCATTCTTTAGAAAATGTAACTGATATTTGCAGTCATGATTGATTTTTACGACAAGTTACTTAAATCTTAAGAAGTGTACGTCTCTTTACACTATTTGAAAGCACAGCAAAGTCCTTGAAGTACGTCACAGACTTCCACTTTTTTGTGCAAGAAATTCAACCATACCACTGAATACAACAGGTCTATACCAAAACACGAGCGAATGTAAAGGTGAGGGACCATAGCCTATATGTACCAGTGCTGGCCTTGAATTACAAGAAACTTGTACTTAAAAAAAGTAGAAGATTACCAGTAATAACCGATGTATTTCTGTATAGGGGCATCAAACACAAACTAGATTTTAATCATCATCATCATCATCATCATCGCCACCAACAACACTATCATAACGATGAAAATTGTACCATGCATTAAATGTCTTGTGCGCATTCTCCTGCATAAATGTCTTCATGTCTGCTCGTTTTCATAGTCTTAAATTCAATCGTTGCCAGTTCAAATTATTCCGATTCAACAAATTCATGTTTACTAGACAGGCAATATTAACCGACATGTATTCACCTTGCTGCTACAGATGAATTCTTATATCACAACATCTCTCTCCATACTTAAGAAGCGCAATCATGTCTTTTTATTTACTCATATACAGGAATGTGTTCAAGAAAACTTGGAATCGAGGAGTAAAGTAATAGGTCATAGGCGAGGCTGCAGATGATCACATCAACATAGCACCTGAAGCACTACAATGATACCATATTTTCACATTGTCAAATCTAAACGACTCAACAATGAAATGCTATTGGAAACATGAAGATGTCTGCACCTCTGAAACTAGCCCATCCTCACTGTCTATCATTGTGTTAGTTGTATTTTGTAATGTTTTGAACATAATGCTGTCCGTTGATGACGAATTGTGCAATCATCTGGCCTGTGTCATATTCCTTGAATTAGTACATACCTCATACACCCAACGTACTCGCGCAATATGATTAAATTTTTACTCCTGTACGATGTAGCGGGTAGCATAGTCTTCACTTCGACCGAAACTGGTCCGGATTAATGTAACTGTACTCACTTTTACTGGCTTTCTACTTAAGGTCTCGTGCAGTTGAACCACCTGATGTTACTTTTCCTGTTTTGTTTCTCTTCATTGGTTGGTTTGTTTTGACATATTGAATGCTTGACTAATCTCATGCATGGTTACCGGTCACTCAACAGGAATTTGTGAAGTGACCGTTTCTCTGCAATCGTTTCACTACAAAAAAGTATGCTCTGGCTAAGTTTAAGTAAGAATTTGGTTAGGAAGATGCACAAAATTAACGCGAAGTGACGTCGTCACGCATTTAACAGTTAGATTACAGGCAAGTGAAAATAATTACCCATCATTTAAGGGGCCGTCGATAATAAAAGCTGACGCACGACAAACGTAATTCTTTCGTTTAGGGGGAAGGGGTAAAAGCTCATTTCGTTTTGTGTACGTCAAAGTCGCATAAGGATTCCTATCGTTTTCAAAGTGCGACTTCGCAGCGAGAACGCAATGTTACCTTCGCGTTCATCGAGAACTGAATGACCACAAAATACGGAGACAGAAAAGACAATGAAAAGACATGAATGTGA
>LD352212.1:15172-51914 GCA_001465055.1 Ptychodera flava | reverse complement strand
TAACACAAAATTACTGTAGTAACAGGACATTGATTACATTTTGTTGTATACCAGCCCAACAATATGAAAATACATATAGCACTCGATTTATGTGCTAGGAAGTCTGCTATTGCAATGTCGAGAGCTACCTTTATGTAAATTACGCATTGCGTATGATGCTTTGATTATGGGGACGTTTAACTGTTTATACTTGCATATTAATACTTTTAAAACAAACGTTACACTTATCTGGTCTATCAAAAACGAAATGCCATAAAAACTTTGATTGTAAATCAAAGAGGAGCTTCTGGCAAACTATGTCATCCTGAGTACAATAAAACCATGAATCCTATAATTGCTCTTGAAAATTCCCTTGATACCGCAGGTAGACCGAGAATAACACAGAGCTGCGTTGGAATTTTGGAAATTACTAAACGTAAACTTAGACACATCTATTTCGACATATCCATCTCAAACCCATCAACTATAACTTAAGGTAGAATGCGCTTCGCGGACATATATTCGGACTCTAAAATGTTTACAATTATTTTCATATCTACCATTTGCTGGGATTCATTTTAAAGCTCTTGGTGTAAGAAATCTTTTCTCGTCTTAGTTTTATGAAAATCGGAAATTTTTCCCCATAGAGTTAACACTAGAATGGCGGCCGTTTTTAATTGCAAATATCGGTAAATGTCTGGTTTTTTGTTTCACTAGTACCAAAATTTGCACGATGACCCCTGATTTTTATTTCTGATTAAGTGAGAGAATGGTTGGAAATTGCATTGAGGAAAGTTTGAGTAAACGTTTAATTCTTTCACTTTCTAGGCGCATACTACCCTTAATGGGCATTTTTTGTCATCATTGTCGAGCAAGCATGTTGAAGGTCAAGAATAGATTTTGCTTGTGACAGTGTTGAAGAGTGAGTTCACGCGTGTGACTTGTCAGCACTTCTACCGACAGAAATCCGCACAAAATGTGTTTGTTTTCCGCCCATGTCTATTGCTGTTGCGTATAGTCGGTTTTGTCGACCAAAGAGTTGCAAATGTGATTAGGAGTAAATCTGAACGTGTGACGATTCTAGAACTAATGGTTAAGTATTCGTGACATGCCGCTTTACCGAAACATTCCGTTTACTGCTCATCCAGCTTATACGTTGTGAAAAATTATACTTCATGTACCATATCAAGAGGACATTGCTCGAGAAGTGAGATATTTGTTTTTGAATACTTTCACAAATATATCTGAGTTATCTACGTATCAATGAACATTAAAAGCACATGGTAGAGTAGATAATGCAGACTTTTCGAGTTCAGAATCCTAAAGAAACTTTTGATTAGAAACGTGGATTTGCTGCTTACATGCATGCTAATGCGTTTCCATTTAGGGGATTGATAGACAGATGCTGAAAGTGATAAATACATTGATTAATACAATGATAACTGATGACACTTCTATTGTTCTATTCTTTGTTACCTGTTAAAGATGTTTCTTTCGTTCATATCTGTACCCTTCTTAAGGAGTTTTTATTGGCCAAGAGATTTGTGTTATAAGAAAGTGAAAATTATAAACAGTAACCAAAGCACGGTTCCAGGCATGTATTATACCTATAACGTTAAGAAAATAGAGAGGTTCGAGTATTTATAAAAGCTTCGAGAGCAACAATGATTTATTATGACATATTTAATGTCAGATCCGACATGATATATGCTATGTAAACGAGAGCAAGAGTAGTGAAATGAACAAAATCCGAATGAAAATCCATATGCAAAAATACTTAAACGACGAGTCTTGATTTTTAATCAAGAAAGCATTATTTGATACTCCTACTCATAGCTGGTTTCATATGTTGTTGAAATATAGGCAAGTTAGCCGCACTCGATTATCTGCCATGGATGTATCTAACAAAAACTTGGACAGCTGTCAGGCGAAATTGTTCCACTTTTACATTGCATTCTTCGAGGTCCCTTAGCTGTTTGTAAGGGGCACTTGTTTGCGTTTACATAGACACTGTTCTGTGGGTATCCAGCTGCATGTCTCCCGATCGGTCCGAGGTCACTGCACTGCGTATAACATGTACTTTATGCAAATAATGCTAATAAAAAAATCTATGATTTCAAGCTGATAATGTTTTTCAAGTCGAAAAGCATAGACGATCCATTTCTACTTGAACATAAAGTATGCTTATTAAATTAAACTTTTTGAACTATACTGTTTCATGATAGACGAGGTGGTCAACATAGATATTTACATTTGTGTTCAATATTGCGGAGTGTGCAGTTTTCTCATAGATAGTAAATTTAAGGTGGTATGCGCCTCAAAAGTAAAAGACTCAGACACTTTTGCTATTACTTTCCTCAAGGTATCTTTTAACCATTCTCTTTAAAAATCACGAATAAAAATCGTGGGTTACCTTGCAAATGTTGGTACTAGAGAAACAATCACGCAACATTTACCGATGTGTTCACTCTTTAGAGAACAATTATTTTTTCAATTTTCGAGAAACTGAGGCGGTTATAAAAAAGTCTTACACCACGCGGTTTAAAATGAGCCCCCGCAAATGGTAGATCAAGGAAGAATGGTAAATGTTTAAGAGTATGAATATAGGCCCCAGAGGGGCATTCTACTTTAATGCAGTCTGTACAAGTTTATTAAATGTTCAACGTCGATATGTGAATTTTAGTTTGGATTTGAATAAATTGCTCAAGTTACATTTAATATTGTTCTCAAAATGGGTTGTGATTGAAGGCTAAACGTTTAAATTCAATGAAGATATATAAGCTCAGTAACGTAAAGTAAAATTTGCCTCAAACAAGGTTTGCATACTTTTAAAAAGAAGGTATATGTTCTTGCACAGGCTGTCCACACAGCTACTCGACACAAACGAAGTAAGTTTCAAAAGGTGAATATTTTTTGAAAGGTTGGCAGAAAGCAAAAAGGAATATGAGAATGTCATCGAACATCCACTAACTTCATCACCGCACATTTCAGCAGCCGTACGGCACACTACCAAGAATTGAAAATCAAATGATCATCTTACGATACTTATGTAATATGTTTGACAGATTATTTGAATAGATAATGTCACTTTTAACTAGAAAAGAGAATCCCCTTCTTCTTTAAGTCCCTAAGAATCATACTGGGATACAACCAAATGTTCTATTAGTAACTTTTTTTTCAGTTGCCGTTCTGAAAGCACCGGGTTAGATACAATGCATTTAGTGAGTGTGTGCGTCATTTATGAAATAATAACCGTACTATTACTATTGATTACCATTACTATGACATATTGAATGCCAGATCCGAGATGACAAGTGCTATGCAAATGAGAGCAAGGCTAGCGAAATCTACAGAAGCGGAATCAAAAGCAATACAAAAATTAATGTATGACGAGCGTTTGCTTTTGAATTTTACTGAAGAAAACAGTATGTACTACTTCTACTTAGAGTTACTTTCGTATGCTGTTGAAAGAAAGGTATGTGCGCCCCACTCGATCGTCGACTCTGCCATAGATATACCCCCGTAAACCAGGGCAGCTGTCTTGCGAAAGTGTTCCGCTTTTGCATTGCATTCCTCCAAATCCCTTAGCTGTTTTTAGACCTTGCTCTTTGATTATCCAGCAGTGCGTCTACCGATCAGTCTTCGGGTATTGCACTTGCTATAACATCGTGTTTTATGGAAATTATTTTAATAAAGAAAACTATAATCTAAAACTTATAGGTAAGGTTTTTAAGTCAAGAAGCATAGGAGATCCATCTGTATCAATGTTCTTTCCTTGTACATAACGTTCGTTTAATCTGTTGTTTACAATTTTGAACGATACTCTCTTATGATAAATGCGATGGGAAAAATACATATTTATGTTCTTTTTAAAAGAGAGTTTCATCATGTAGATACCGGATTTAATACAGTCTATACAAGTGTATTAAACGTACAACGTCATTATTGATATCTGTCTTTTTATTCGGAATTGAGTTAATGTTAAAAAATTGTAAGCTAAGTTATGTTTCACAAAATGCGTTACGGTTGAGATGCTAAAACTTTATATAAAAGAAATAGATACGCTTAACAACGTAAAGAAAAACTGCCTCAAACAAGATTTGCATACTGTTAAAAGGGAAGTACATGAGAACAGGCTATTTACATAGCTACTCGACACAAATATTTGTGAGGACATGCAAATGTTCAAGGGAGCAAGTCGGAAGACGGACAGTATGTGAACCGAACAGAAAACAGAAACCCAATAAAAAGCTTTCATATTGTATCTTTCTCGTTCGTGGGTGGTATAAGTACTGATTCGCAAGACAATCATCCAGAAACGCCTTTGTACCGTGTTATGATATTTATCACCGCACCTGCACACTTTTGGCAAATCAGCTTGTTAAGGTGCCATTGGATTATCAAATCAAAAACCCAATTTCGTAATGCTTGCAATAACCAAGAAAATGTACCAAAGCCCACTCTGTTGATAGTTTACTTATACCTGATTGAAATGTATAATTGTAGACATTGTACACATTAGACTGGTAAAAAAGGTGGTGCAATCCATGTTTAGTCTGAACCACTTAACGATTGACAAAGCGTTGGTATGAAAATAACAGGAAAATTTTGATAGCGTGTCAAAGAAACAGGTTGTCCACAATACCTATAATTATTAATGTTCTACTTACGTGTTTACAACAGCTAATGTTATACAGTTGCAACTCAAAATTGCAACGAAAGTCAGTATGGAGATTGCAAAGAATAGTCTTTTGACAAAATCGCCAGTTCACACACAGGCAGGCAGAAAGACAGACAGACAGACAGACAGACAGACAGACAGACAGACAGACAGAGACAGAAAGACAGACAGACAGACAGAGACAGATAGTAAGATAGATAGATAGATAGATAGATAGATAGATAGATAGATAGATAGATAGATAGATAAATAGATAGATAGATAGATAGATAGATAGATAGATAGATAGACAGATAGATAGATAGATAGATAGATAGATAGATAGATAGATAGATAGATAGATAGATAGATGGATGGATTGATAGATTGATAAATAGATAGATGTCTGGATAGATGATAAATATTTAAACGAAACATCAAAATATGATTTATATGGAAAGTGTTGCTGATAAGTGACATCGACAATTCTAATAGTATTGTGACATTGAAGCACATTCATGATAGACAAGAAATACACAATTTATCATTGTTTTGTCGCTAAATGAGTGATATCAGACGTGAATCAAAGTCTGCAGATATTTGAATCTTTAGGAAACATTGCCCGTTGTAAAACCAGGTAACATTTAATGGCCAGTGACATCTTTTGATGTGTTTTCCGTAGAATTTTGTCATCCATCTGTGACACAGTTTTATCACCTTATTTGTATGATGTACTGTTAGACTGCATAACAATCAATGGCAAAATTTATTTGAAATGTCTTCCTGTGTAAAGAATAAATCATCCGAGTACATATAGTAGTAGAAAGTGAAAAACAATAAATCGATAGATTGAATCGTATCTCAACGGAAGATGAATCGTACTTAAGTTTCTTATATGCAAAATAATAACTGATAAGTACCTTCAGGATTATAAAGGCTGAACTTTTGACCTCTTTGTCGAAGTCACGATGTTGACAGAGATTTAAACGAAGAAAAAATGAAGTGAAAGAAGGGCAAAAAACAGATTCTGACAACTTGTCAGCTGATGTGAAACATAGAAGCTTGTATGCTAAAATTAGGACACAACAAAATGAAAGGAGCATGTACTTAGAGGTATCCTGCTAACCAAGACTGGGTCAGTTGCAATCTGAGAGAATGTGACGAATAGACACAAGTGAGGTATATCAGTGTCAATTTACAGTCAGACTTACACCGACTGTAATTGGTTCGAAGAAGGGTTCGTTCGTACTCCTCGATAGCCTTTCATTTCTCTATTGTCCGCCTTTACCAATAACACTAAGTGGAAACCGAGGCCTACGATATTTGATACTTTTGTTACCGCCACATACATTACCATAGAAACTAGCATTTTGATAGTGTAACAACATTAAGTGCAACAATATTCCATTGACAGGTGCGTTCGTATGAAAATGTGAAAGTGCATATGAAATAAGCCGAAGTAGGCAATGCCGCTTTACAAAATTCAGTAAACACGGCTGTATGTTTAAGAGTCTTCGTTCCATCATTCAAGTCGATTTTTAATCCTGCAAATAGATTAATGTAATTATGTTTAAGCATTTCATGACTGGACACTGACAGTAGAAGTTTCTGCCTTTGAAAGTGAGACTACCTACAGATATGAAATTTTTAATTTTCCTCATACTCTTGCTGAAGGAAATCTTTGTAACAACCATCATCTTCCCCAAAATTAAGGTTTCAGAGCGCCTGGAAATCTCCTTGCCAACTTTTTTTTTGGGGGGGGGGCATGGAAGGCGATGGGTCGAGCTTTTGATTGCTCAAAAAATAGGTGTATGAACAGGCTTACTGTAAGGCTTTAAAGGTAGCCCATCTAACCGGACGGCTATCGAATACTGGCGTTTAACCATTCAGTAAGCTCAATACAGGACATATAGTTAAACATGATATTGATGTAGTATATCCTGCATCAATACAGACCCTGTGTATATGTAATCGGGTGTCAGCTTGAGTGAGTCCCTTCCCCTTTTTTTTCTATATCAATTTTACCTTCTTTCCACTCTATGTACGGTCCAGTGATTGGGTCCTAAATATAATGAGTCGAGCGCCTATGGCCCATATCATGTTCTATGAACGTCGATATTTCACAGTGATCATGCTAAAGCTGAACAATGGTACCCAAGTAGAGAGGAAGAAACTTGAACCTGAACCAAGAGACCTATATGGGATTGAGCTGCTGAAAAGTACCCTTGATCCTTCCGATTGTGCTATATAGTAGCATTGCGACCGTAGAATACATGCAAGTTTCTTTCTAGAGGTGTAAATTTTAGGTTTTGTATGTTGTTAAGTAATGCTGCGTGGAAAATACACAACGACCTAGGGAAAGCTGTTTCAAAGTGACAAAGAACTTTAACTTTTTTGGAAAGAGAAAAGCGCCCTCAACCACAATGTTGTTGAAAGCTGTCCGCTTTGTAAGATTTTACCACATCAGGGTACAGCAGTAAGTTCCCTGGGGGACGTGTGTGACGGCTGTGGTGTCGAATTAATCAGTTAATCCGCTGATACGGACAGCGGATTAGCCAGTTGGCAATGTTTGCGGAGCAATTATAAACACATGTTTGAGAAAAAAACGGTGAACTCAGCAATTTCCTTTTAACACGAAATTTATTTAAAAAAAAATAAACTAATCACTAAGTCAAGGGATAAAATACAAACTTTCAAAGTTTACAGGCTACTTATCTCAGCTGGGACTGCACACGGCTCCAGAGTTCAATCAGATAGTGAGACAAAGTGGACAGTCCTTTGGCTTGCTTGCAGGCTTGAGGTTGCGCAAAGTCCACAGAAGAAATCTAGCGTGACAGTAAAGGTCTTGAAAATCTTGAAATTTAAACTGTTGGTTTCCAAAGTCTTGAAGAAATACGCAAGTGACACGATCCTAAATGTCTTACTGAAAACTGTACAGTCCGCTATGTATACTCAAATGGTTACATAAGAGAATATAAGAACAATCTTGAACTTCTATTGATATGCTAGTTACTGCTCTAAAGATATCTCCACTGATGACTAATTGAATTTCCAGAAAGTCGTAAACATGACTTATTTGTTTCAAGGCCATGAAGGATAGTGACATGAAGAATGTTCTAGATTAATGAAACTCAGGTCATGAGTGGAGTAAAATGACCTACATAACAACTGATATTCTTCTTATTTTAACTGTAGCTATTAAGACAGTGACTTGGTTAAATTCTAACGACCCCTCTAGCTTTCACAAATCTGATCGACTAGATAATGATTCATCATACATCAACAAGTTAACTTTTCATGGATTATCAAAGAAACTAATGTTCCGTATTTGCATTTTCAAATGATTTGAATGTCTCATTTATTTTTACTTTGTGTACAATTATAGATAAATGAATACCATTCAATAAATTCCATAAATAAGTAATTTTCATAAAAATATCTCAAGTCTCATGCGCGATGATCTGACGCAAAAGCCTAATCATTGTATTATACGTACTATATACAGTGAATTTTCCCACAGCATGAACATATTCCACTCAACCTTTAAGGGTTATTTGTTGTTGTGTTCTCATGACTCCCTTATGTTACTAAAAGTAGTTCACTAATGGCATGCAAATAACACAGGGGAGTCACAACATGAGCACAAATTAGAGGTCCTGTATTGATGAAATGTTAATATAACACTCTGTGAAGTGTTTGGGTCACTGTTCTAATATATATTGTGTGTCAACTGTTTATTGGTTTTTAGAGCGTCTAACTATGACAGTGAAAACGGGTTGAATTTGTAGACCGTTTAGTGCGTTTAAATGCGTTCGTTGCAATCCAGCGTGTTGTATAAAACTGGAGAAATGTTGCGGTGACGATAAAAAAGACCAAATGTAAACCGCATTAGAATAGACAGAGATATTCATCGCAGTATCTACAGTTCTGTATTGACATAAACTTCAACACAACAAGACAATCTGTCAAAAGCAATAACAGGTCATGCACCAATCTGTTGACACGCCTCCCCCAGGTTGGAAAAAAACAGTCCACTGTGAATGCACAACTAAAAATAGCTAACACAGAGGACCCGTCTTGTATCCAGGAAGTAGTTTAAGGTGAAATTTTGTCGATCTAGTCGATCGCTATAATTTACAGTACCTCCAATTAGGTCACCGATGGAACTTTTTGAAACAATGTATGGTATTTTGGTGAGAATCTTGTTATTCACATCGTGTTCGTCGGCCGTTATGTTTTTGAGAGAGCCTGATAACGTCACAAGAACATATCAACAAGGAAGTGCCATGGAAGGTTATTTCTATGTGGACTGTGAGGTGAATTCACTACTTTCAGATCAGAAAGTGTCCTGGTTTAAACAGGGAGAAATTATCAGCGATAATTATACACTCAGGTCAAATGTAAATCACCTTGTGGATAGTGAAAGATACATTGTGGTGACATATGGGGAGTTTCCTTTACGATTTCAAATGGCTGTCCTGACAGTTTCATTCAGTACAGCTGTATTCGACAGTGGCAGCTATCAATGCGCAGTGACTTGGTTGAATGATGTTGTCCTACTCAATGGAAGATCTAGAACAGCTGTTGTTAACATTAATGGCGCTTATGTCCCTCCAATACTACCAATCTGCAAAATATCCTACGTATCAGGTGATGAAATAACGATGACCTCTCCTGCAGTTGTAAGAACCGGAGATAAACTGTTTTTGACATGTTTCCCGGATTCACCGACTACAACTAATGCCATGTTGTTTTGGTCGAGAAGTACTGAAAATGGTTTGCTCAGCGTATCTCAAAGTGTCTCTCCAGATGGGGTTGTCTCCATCAAGTACTTTTGGATTCCTTCATGGGATGACGGACCAACATTAACATTTACCTGTACTCTTCAACATCCAGGTTTGTCATTTAATAAGAACTGTTCCATTAGTTTTAACATCCAATACGCCCCAAAAGTAACAATCGATCCAGCCGATGTCATGGTAACAGAGGAGAATGACGAGATAGTGCTGCACTGCAACCAAGATGCAAATCCACAAGTTACAGAGTCTGTTTGGTATTATGACGATGACGTAGTGAACAGTGGTGGTAGATTTAGACTGGAAGGAATGTCTCTACGAATTTTAATATCCCATCCGCAGGAGAATGGTGACCACAACATAACATGCCAGTTAACCAACGTCATTGGTACAGGTACAGGCAGTGTAATATTGACAGTAAATATCCCCTTCCCATCCACGATAAAACCACGTTCGCTAAGGTTTTCATCGCAAGAATTTCCAAGATCCCAATCAACAGCAAACGGCGATATCGATGTTCCCTGTCCCCAATCTTGCCAATGTAAACAGGCACCAATAAATCGTTCGCAGACTGGGACAATAAGCCTTTGGCTCGGTGTTGGACTCCTTTTCGTTGGCAGTCTAGGGGGGGTCTTAAGTACCGTTGTCATATGCTTTCTATTGCACAGATACGGTCGGACACCATGGAGATATGGCAACAACTCAAACATAGAGAATAATGCAACATCCCGTGATGGTATGGAACTCACAGCCAGTGATAATCTTGGTACGAATAAAGAAACAGACGAACAAAATTATCAAGTTTTACAGCAGACTGAATCCACGGCTGTCGATTCCAATGACGAGAGTAGAGTCAAAGACACAGGCACGGCTATCCATGCAAATGTCCTCTCCAGTGAAGATGAACATTATCAAAGCCTTGGAAAACGAAATGAAAGTCTGTATGCAGGGCTAACGACGGACAATTAAATTTGAAATTAGTTTGCTGGTCCCTAAAAGCAGTACGATAAAATGCCAATAAAAACTTATCGCAAGGAAAGTGTATGTTTTGTGGTAAATAAAGTTAAAAAATATAAATGCTCCCTTGCAGTTGGGAAGATTGACCTTTGATATCGACAGGTATAAAAATTTAGGAGTCAAATTCGTTATCACGTGAGAATTGATGATGTAAATATCCAAAATGATTTACAGTTTGCGATGTTTTGAAAACAATACGTTTTTTGTCCATCAATTAAAGATAATTTGTTCGTCCACTCTTATTCTTAAACATGTTTGAATTTCTGTCAGACCTTACGGAGTTATTGTACACTGTGTTTGGGAATATCACTGGAAGAATGTGAGAAGAATTCACATTACAATACGGCTTTGTGTTATAAACACTTGAAAACAATGTATAGGGTATATTCTCTCGCGATGTACAGTCAGTCATACACAAACTCAACAGGCACCGTAATCAGTATACAGGAACTACAATGGAAAGCACAACAGATTGATATATAGTACATACTATTGGATGCCAGCTAATTCCGACGGATCGACATACAATTTGGCTATACAGTTGCGTTTTAAAAACAACCATGTTTGTCACAAACCCTAGCCTGTTAAATCACCTCCGATATCCAGTGCGCATCAATAGTGACAATCGATCAATTTGATGTCATGGGAACAGAGGAGAATGACTAGATAGTGTTGCAATGCAAACAAGATGCAAATTCACAAGTTACAGAGTATGTTTGGTATTATGACGATGACGTATAGTCCAGTCAATTTAGGGTTTAACCTAGGACTAATTGCAACAGAAATTATTTCTTCACCATGACCTTTGGAAAGGTCTCACTAATGACATATTAAAAGTATAAGAAAATCTAAGGGGTGCAAATTGGTTAAATTTGCATATATTCAAATTAGCTATACATCGCCTGTAAAATGACTGCTATACTCATATTTTGGGCATGTAAACTGAATTCAAGTGACTTTTTTCATTGCAACACAATTTAGTAAGGTTCAACAAGTTATTTTCAGAATGTCCCTAACAATAAATAGCATGCAAATTAACTAATTTGCATATATTTGCAGTTTTTCAATTATTTCAGACAAAATTAATGTCTAAGCTCATATATAAACAAATTTTTTCTCCATGAAATTGTTAAGGTTTTACAAGAATTATCAATTCCATACCAAATAATATGAGGTTGACCTAATTTGCATGTTAATTATTTTAATACAAAAGGCCTAATTTGCATAATTGAATACAATATGACTACAATAGCTTCCATTCACATTTTCTGGTTATTCAGAAATGCAATGAATAAAAAGAAGAGTTTCAGAGCATTACTGTTTAAAATAAAGGGAATCAGAATACTTTCTTTGGATATTCTTCTTTCTTTTATGACGTTAAGGTTATTCATGAAAAATCATTGAATGCGTTCAATTTTTTTGACATCTATTGTCAATAGTTCAGTCATTTTCTTCTACACCATGTTCGATTACGGTAAAGTTTTTGAAGGAATTTGTTATGCTTTTGGTCACTATTTTCAATGACGATGGAAATGTTCGTTACTAATAAACGGTTCACCACACTTAAAAGTTGTGCCTGTGAATCATCTTTCTCATTATTGAACTATCATTAGTATAAATACGAACATCATTTGAATCACCATGATAGTGGTGGTGATGACAATTGTTATGATGTTCATTATCATATCATAAATTTCTTCCTCTTCCTCCCTGCTCACATCTTCCTCTAGGTGGTTCATTTGTTTACAGCAAGAATCCTTTCGTTGACAACCGAAAGTTTAGATTTTGTTTTCTTCCGGGGTTATTGAGGCTGCTGCAGTTCATTGTAGAACCCATACGAATGGGGAAGGGCAACTCAATGAAAAGATGAGAAGCAAGGGATGATATAATTGTACCGCGTATCACATCAGATCTTAGATATGCAAGTATCACTCATGGGGCTGTTTATGTAATGGACTTTCCATTTGCAGATTATTAGACTTTTGTATCATTGCCAATAAGATCGACCATTCAAGGAATTGTCACTCTGGCCAATCTTAGGTGAGACTTCCATAAGTTTGAAAATACAGGATGACCAATTATGTGATAATTTGATGTCAAAAATTTGATATCTTAATTCATAAACTCATTAACAGCAGCTTCTGCGATGCAAATCTGATGCAAATCACTTCACATTTTGGTTTTCTTGTTTCACGGTTATAAAAATTAGAATAAGCAGCTAGACCATGTAAAATTATGATAAGTATCTAGATTTGCTTTTACCAGACTGATTTAGATTATCATGTTTCAGTTAACAGATTTTTTTTCAGTTTTTCCTTAAATGCTATGGCTGTATACTGTAAGATCAGACAGGAAATATCTCTCTTCAGTTCATTATATGACTTTATATTAATTTTCAATTGTTGTCTTCAAGAAATTTAAAAATTTGGAGAAATGCAGTGTCCTTTGATTATCGTAATGTCTTTCAGCTGTTTAAGGAACATCTTTGCTTATCACATATTTCATGATCATTGGCAGTATAGTATAATAATTGCACCTCTATATCATCATGATCATTATGATTGTATTTCTATATCATTATTATCATAAATTTCTGTACATGACATTAACAGGCAAGTTGAACACAGTCAAAAGAATATCTGATTTACCAGAGACCACATAACCAGTGGTCTTTAATTACATTTTACCAACATTTAAAGTTACTGTAATACCGGTAACGATGAAAATAGAAGAAACCATTAGAGCTGAAACACATATTTTCTCCAGCGTCCCTTAGTACAAAGCGTTGGTTATTTGGCCAAGCATTTTGGTATGCATTAAGATAATCCAAATCAGTCAGAAAGTTCCTGATATTATTGGCAGGTATATGGATTAAATTGTCGTGACATTATGCCAATTCTCTAGATAATTGAAACTAACTATATGAATCAATCATTGCTTAGTTTCACAGGGCTTTTCATTCTGTATGCCCTATTAGTATATAATCATTACAATGAGTTGAAAAAAACAGAAAATGAATAATCATGTCAATTTTTTTGTACTGAGCAAAATTTTCATTCAAGTTATAAAATGATCATCTTTCGATAGGAAGTACTTAAAGTAATAAATAATTCAAATAAATAGTGTCTCTTAATGTAACTTCTCGATTTACTGATAATGTAATGAATTAAAATAAGTTGACGTCAATTTGAAAAAATTAAAGAAAAATTATTTTAATGATCATCATATAGGATTTATGCACATGAGGAATCGTTCAAAAATAGGTAAAAATATTCAGCAATGTTAGTAAAAAATTCCACTCTCTCTTTACGATAGTGTATTACATTTCAAGTTTAAAGTATTACATGTAGAAGAATGTAGGCATTTCCTATAAAATCTTTTACAATTAGCCCTGTTGCACAACGTAGATTATATTAAACTTTGAATATACCTTTCCTTGGACTTTTTAAATATTTAAGATCACTAATTCATATTCCAATCAGAAAAAGGAAATGACATGGTTGACTTATTTGGCTAATGCAAATAAGAACTTCTTTATTGCTGTAAGATATATTTGAAAACATTGCCTAAACTAAAAACACAAAAATGATCTTTCATAGCCATTACAATGTCAGTATCTCTTAAATAACTTTCATAAATAGATTATCATCATTTGGGTAAATTAGCTGTCTTATGCACAACTTCATTAAACTTGGGGTATGTAATTTCTATGACCCTACTAATATTCACAATGGAGAAATAGTTCTAATGATCTCGCTTGTTTTTTAACATTATATATAGTCATTATAGGTCAAAGAAAGGGAAAAGTAAAGTGGTAGGAGGGGCACATTGCAGTTATGTAAAATGAGGAATCTTAAATGATATGATGCATTGCCTACACAAAACAAATACATTAAATGATCAAATTGCTTGAATAAAATGTCATTTTGCTCAATATATTTTTAAGAAATCTATTAACAGCAACAATTTTGTTCTCAATACTGAGTTTTACATTTATTCAAATTATGCACTTTCTCACCTCTTCCTCTTAGAGTTTACTAGTCATTTTGTTTGTCGTTCTGGGACTCTTCCGAAATATAGAGTGGAAACCTACGGTAAACTACTTTTTGTGTAGATTAAATCTAATTTTTAAGTGAAATCCATTTGAAAGTGAAACACAATGGCAGCCATACTTGATTTATGCACATTAGGAATATTTCTTGGGCGATAAAATATATTCAAAAATATTGCCTGGACAAAAATTAAGATAAATGCATATATTTCTTGAACATAATGTCGCGTTTTCTCAATTCAATATGCATACAGTATGAATGTATTGCACCCATTATCGTTTACGTCTATACAAATTAGGTAATGTTATACCTCTTAGATTGTATTGGACTTTAGTCATTCTAGGACCTCTCTAAAATACACAGAGAAAATATAATGCTACTGCTGTCAGAAGTAACTTAAAATAGTTATTAATTAGGGATATACAAAGAAAAGCGAAGTCTTGTGGTGGCCATATTGGAATTATGCAAATTAGGAATATTTCTATGATGACAAAATATTTCCATCACCATTGCCTAAATCGAAAACAAGGCAAATAAGCCAAAACCTGCAGATGTCATCTTTAGCCAAATATTTAAGTAGAAATATTTTATCAGCACCTAGTTTGTAACCATAATCTTTTTACATTTATGCAAATTAGGCATTGTTTACATTTCTAGATTGTACTAGGCTTTTAGTATACCATTGTAGGACCTCTTTGAAATACACAGTGAATAAAATATTCTATTGCTGCCAGACGTAGCTTCAAAATAGTTATTAATTAGAGAAAAACAAAGAAAAGTGAAGTGTTGTGGCGGCCATATTGGATTTATGCAAATGAGGAATATTTCTATGGCGACAAAATAATTCCATCAACATTGCGTAGACCAAAAACGAGGCAAATAAGCCAAACACCTGCATAACATATCATATTTAGCCAATTATTTTTAGCAGAAACATTCCATCAGCACCTAGTTTGTAACCATAATCATTTTACATCTATTCAAATTAGGCACTGTTTACAATTCTAGATTGTACTAGGCTCTCAGTATGTTATTCTAGGACTTCTCTAAAATACAAATTGAAAAAATTATTCTATTGCTATCATTAGTAGCTTAAAAATAGTTATTAATTAGAGAAAAACAAAGGAAAGTGTAGTGTTCTGGCGGCCATATTGGATTTATGCAAATGAGGAATATTTCTATGGCGACAAAATATATCCATCAACATTGCCTAGACCAAAAACGAGGCAAATAAGCCAAAAAACCTGTATCAAAATCATGTTTAGCCACATATTTTAAGTAAAAACCAACTATCAGCGACAATTTTATACCCATGAGCCCCCTTTACATTTATGCAAATTAGGCACTGTTGCACCCCTTAGATTTTATTATACTTTTAGTATGCTATTTCTAGGACCTTTCCAAAATGCATGGCGAAGAAATAATTTCTGTTGCAATTAGTCCTAGGTTTACCCCTTTTTTGGCTTAGATTGACTGGACTAGTAGTGAACAGTGGTGGTAGATTTAGACTGGAAGGTATGTCTCTACGTATTTTGGCGTTTGATCCTAATTGTAATGGTGTATATGTGATAACTTGTGAACTCACCTATGAATTTGGTACAGGAAGAGCAAATGATACTGTTTTTGTGATTTTGCTGACTCAAAACATTTATAGTGGGTTACATTTAACCCAGAATTCGGCATATGAAGTAAACACACATTTGAACGGTATACGAAACAGGGACAAAACATCGGACGTATTGCTGGTAGTGCAAGCAGTGCTGTATTACAGATAGTTATAATCTTGATACTTGTGATTGTCATTTGTTTAAAATCCCGATAAAAAAACCATCACCCTCTGTGCAACAAGATGAACATTTCGCCCGAAGAATGATGTAGCTGATCCTGATGTCAGTTATATGGTTTGAGAAAGTACACACTACATGCATCCGTAAATAAGGCTTTCAGATCGAGGCCCCATCTTGAACTATGAATGTTGCTCTTGAAAGGAGACTGACGTTGAATAATCGAGGAAAACCGGGAGAAAATACATATAAAAAGAATAAAGACACTGGCAATCATAGTGTCAAATTCAAAACCACACAAGTAAGAAAGGCAAGGCTGTACGGGGACCGGATCGAGTGTCCTCGCCTGTTGCTAAACCAGAAACTGATGATAAACCAAAGCTGTATCAACGCCAAAAGAAGAAGTCTCCTAATGTTGTCAATACTCTGATAAACACCAATGTCGTCTGAGAACATTGATATCAACAGAGGACAATATGAACATGTCGTTCTTAAATCAGGCAAAAACCGAAAATCAATGCCAGGGAAGTCGAAACAGAAAAACGTTTTCAGAACATAACAATAACGAAGGGCTAGCGAAGCGACTCTGTTCACGATGTTGTATTGGTCTGAATCCAACACGCCCGAAAGTACTGGTAAAAATAGCACAGATAGGGTCACTGGGGTCACAACAGCTGAAAAAAGATCCCAAGTAAAGAATGCAGAGGGTCACTCCAATGCTCACCTGGACCTCTCCAACAATTCGTCACCAAACTGACAAAAGAAGAAATCGTTTTCCACCAGTGGGGACAATAACACTGTGTGCGGCTAGTTAAAAATGTAACTATAAAAGTGCGTGCGGAAGGGACACTTTTAATCCGGACAGTCCCACATTTCTAGTTTACTCACTTGCAAAGGTTTCAGTTATGAGTACATTCATTTCTGTATATTTTCAATATATATTTCGATTAATGTAACCCACCATAAGTTCATTCACAATGATTAACCAAATATTCTTGAATTTTTTTCATGGTTTTAGGCATATTTCCTTGATTTTCGTCATTTCGGTTGTTAAAAATCAAAATCATTTAGTATTTTTCCTTATAAATACACACAAGACATTTTTATCCTAAACACAGAATATTCGACGTTAAGGTGTTATAGAAGTGAACGGTAGTCAGTGAATAAGTTGACACTAATCAACATTTTGTAGTTTCTCCGACGCAAGAATGCAGAAGGTCTTACCTACGCTGACCTTGAGGTCTCCCTTATTTCGTCAACTTGCAGACCAAATACGCAGCAAAATCCTTATGTTACTTTTACACGTACTTAAGTGTAAGTGTTCAATTTTAATATCATCATCACGTTTGTTCGCGTATAGGTTCGACTTTACAATGACTGTAATAAATCTAGTTTACTCATTCGCAAATATTCAGTTATGATCACATTGATATCTGTATGAACAATTAATCTACTCCATCTCGAATATAATGAGAGAAACAAGTTGTAAAATATTACTTCTGTACTGATATTTCTTAATTCTAGTGAAATCCTGTGTATACCGAGTGTGTGCGTGTTCAATGTGAATTACAATACTTTACATAACTTTTTTTCCTTCTTACACCTCGATTTCAGCTTGCATCTCCGTTGGTAACGTATGTTGCTTTGAGTGTTCTAGAATTCTCCAGGTAAACAAATAACATCATGCGTCCATCGGCGATGGGAAGCGGCCATCACTTACTGACAAATTGACACAAATGGTGATGAAATTTTGATATCGCACGCAATTTTATCTCCAAAACAATGCTGAATATAAGTATAACTACATATTTATCATTCCATAAGGTATATGATAAAACCTTTACAGCCCTGAAACGGGTGTTGCGGACCTTTGTCGTACGACATACGGGTCCTCGCAGCTCGAGCCCTTCCTCCGTACAACCTCGGTCCGCAAAACCCTTATCAGGGCCGTAAAAGCTATCATTTTCTCAGTACCAGACTTACTGTTAAGTTTTCGTAGGTAATATGTTAAGCAATGGCGATGATGTAAGCGAGGTGACCATGAATAAGCTTATGGAGAATAAGCTTTCAAAAATATAGATCAATATTCAATTTTGAATTATTGCTAATGATCGAATTTATTACAGATTAACAAGAATTGAGAAACAATATCGTTCCGTTTAATATAGCCTGATAAAACAACGGTCAACATTGTATTCCCATAGATTGAAAAAAAACCGTGCGATTTCTTAATCATTTATCATAATGTTTTACTGTGACGTCATAGAATTAATTCGTCATTTAAGCTGTTGTTACACATAACGCGGCGTATTTTGATAAAATCACTTCAACGGGAATTCATTTAATTTTTATTAATTTTGAACCAAAGATTCAATATTGGTTGGGATCACCTTTGAATAGTATGACAAGCAGTCATAAGTAGGGTGAAAATGAAGTGTAAATGTATGCAATTTTATGCAATTTACCAAATTTCTTTTTTTTGTCCCGTGTATATATTCAATAAAATTTTACTCCAATCTGGCATAGTCAAATTTTGTCATATTTAGAGGTCGCTGTCTTTTCGATATAAATGTCTACGCTCTGGCTTAACACATTAACATTTCTCCAGAAGCACCTCGGTTTGTTTACAGTGTCAAGGGATGACACCATTTCTAGCCGACAGGAACGCTTACCTTTGACGTGCATGAGTAGAAATAATTACCTCCCTTAATTAAGAATGTTTATTCGTTCAGTCAAAATACTTCATTTATAATTTCAAATTCAACCTTTGTATGTTGTATTTGATAGATATCGCGGAAGGAAGAAATAGTGAAAAATTTATCATTAATTGGCCCTACGAGAGCAAAGATTGAATCGTATTTGATCTTACCTATTAGTTTTTTTGTCTACATTACTACTTAAAATGATTTTGCTAATTACTAAAACTCCACCATAAAGGCTAAACTTCAACCTCGCTGTTTAAGTCACGATGTCGATTCCAACATTAAAATGAAGTGAAATGAGGGCAAGCAGCAGACACTGACAACATGTCAGCTGATGCGAACGACTTTGTATGCAAAAAATAGGACATAACAAAATAATGTACAAGCAGGTATCCGGCTGACTAAGACCGATGGGGTCAGTCGCGTCTTAAATTCCAGGGAGTGTGACAAACAACAGGAGTGTAGTCAGTATAGCAGTGTACATAGTCAGACTTACATCGCCTGTACTTGGTTCGGCGAAGAGTTCGTTTGAACTCGTCGGTCATCCTTCATTTCTCTATGGTCCTCCTTTACCCATGAACACTGAGTGGAAACAGAGACCTGCGATATTGGCCACTTTTGTTACCGTCATATACGTGACCATACATTCTAGAATTTTGATGGTATAACATCATTTCACAATGTTCGATTGATCAGTGCTTCCGTGTGAAATCTGTGAAGTTCCACATGACATCAGCCTAAGTAGGCAATGCAGTAGAGAATTAAGTAAAGATGGTTGTAATTTTAAGAGTCTTTGTTCCATTAACCTGCCCGATTTTTAATCGTTACGATAGATTGATGACATATTGTTCAAGTTTTTCGTGACTGGACGCTGAACTTTTGTGTATCCCAAATTGAGTCTCCGCAAAAATGAAATTTTCAAAGCTTTCCCAATCGTCAAGATAATCAAACGGGCGGATTTAATAATCGATCAAGTCATAAACTGTAAACCGTGCGTCTCATGAAAAGTGCACTGTTTACAGTGGAAAGATAAAGACACATTTAAACGACGACTTACTTAGGAATAAAGTGGTGTACATTTTTACAATGTATAAAAATGCACCAAAGACTTTGAGCTGTGTCACGTACTTATATTTTTATCAGCACTGGCCCTCATCACCGTCATCGTCAGATTGCACAGTTGCTGGGATTTGATAATTATTGCGTAACAATTGCACAGCTGAAAAAGGTTCTTTTGCGCATTCTCCCATGTAAATGGCTATATGGCCATATGCTGTAAGGAGTTGCAATGCATGGGAATGGTTAGTATTACAGACTGGGAATTCCATATGGCATTTCTAGTGCACGCAAAAATTGTCTTCGACAATAGTTTATATTTCAGAACAGTCATCATATCCTCTTAATTCATTCATGTACAGGAGTGTGTTCCAGAAAATTTGAAACTTCAACAAGCTTCAACTCCAAGATCACGGATGCTGTCAACTTTTTCTAGGAAAATGCCACGCATTGAATAAATATAGGTAACGGAGTTGCCTTTTCTACTAATGGTAAGAAGCTTGCATTTTTCAGCATTGAAAAGCATGCTTCATTTTTCACTCCATGATCATACTAAATTGTTGATACTACTTTGCAGTTTTAGACAGTCAGAAATGTCATTGATTTCATTGATATATTTAGAGTCATCTGCAAAAAGTGCAAGCATGGTGTTTGAACTAACATGGTCTGGTAAATCGTTAATATATAACAGGAACAACATTGGCCCCAGTATTGAACCCTGGGGTGCTCCGGATGATACATTACACCACTCTGAATTTGAGCCCTCTACAACAACTCTTTGTTTTCTATTTGACAAATATGCAGTGAACCACCGCAGTAAAGTGCCATGAAAGCCAAATGATTTCATTTTGTGGATAAGAAGGTCATGTGGAACGAAATCCAAGGCCTTTGAAAAGTCGAGATATATTATATCGACTTATCTGAAGTGATCATTGAAAAGTTCTGCTTTCTTGTTTGGCTGGGTTGCTGTCTTGGTATTGAGTTTAACTTGATTCGGTACTTTTTTAGATTTCGTTTTACTAGTAAAGAAACCCCAAATCTCTTGGGGTTTCTTTAACTGAGTCACTAAGGACTTCTAGGTAATCATTATATTTGTGGGTGCACATATTTTTAAGTTTATTTCTTAATTTGCGGAAGTTTGACCAACCTGATGATGAGTTAGAGTGGCGTGCCTTTCTCCGTGCTATTTGAACCTTTTTGCTAAAGTGTTTAATTTCACTGTCAACCCAGGGAGGCCTGTTGACATCCTTAATTACAGTTGTTGGTACAAACTCCTTTACTGCTAAGAAGACTAGATTTTTCCAACATTGCCAATTTACATCAATGTCAGAGTCAACCAGTGCACTATGGAGAGGGACTTTGTCCAGTAATGATCGCAGGCCATCAAATTCCGCCTTGTTGAACTTAAAAGATGTGGGTGGAACTTTGCTTAATCTAATACTTCGTGTTTGAAACACGTATTATACCATACAGTGAACATTTCAACACCGTAAACATATTCCATAAGAACTTTAAGGGTTATTTGTTAGTTTGTACTCGTGACTTTCTGATTTTTCTAAAAGTTGTTCACTATCGGCATACAATAACACAGGAAAATCACAACATGAGCAAAATTAGAAATTAGAAGTTCTGCCTGGATGAAATCTTTTTCAAACACTTTGTGAAGTGTTTTGGTCAGGATTCTACAATATCTAGTACGTCAGCTGATAAATTGTTCAAAAGCCCCTAAACATGTGCGACATAACACTTCAACACAACAAGACAATATGTGAAAAGCAATGAGAGGTCATGCGCCATTTTGTTAAAAAGGCCCCCTAGCTCGGAAAAACAAATCCACTGTGAATGCATAACTAAAGGAAACTATCATAGAGGTATATACTTTGTACATCATGAGTAATCTTGCATAGAGGAAATAGTTTAAGCTGAAATTTGTTGGTCTAGTCAATCCCTATTTACAGTACCTCCAATTAGGTCACCGATGGAAGTGTTTAAAACAATGCGTGGTATTTCGGTAAGAATCTTGTTATTCACGTCGTGTTCGTCGGCCGTTATGTTCTTGAGAGAGCCTGATAATGTCACAAAAACATATCAACACGGAAGTGCCATGGAAAGTAACTTCTTTGTGGACTGTCAGGTGAATTTGCTACTTTCTGATCAGAAAGTGTCCTGGTTTAAACAGGGAGAAATTATCAGCGATAATTATACATTCAGGTCAAATGTAAATCCCCTCGTGGACAGCAATAGATACAAGTTGTTGACACCTGACCAGGAGTTTCCTTTACGATTTCAAATGGCTGTCCTGTCAGTTTCATTCAGTACAGCTGTATTCGACAGTGGTAGCTATCAATGTGCGGTGACTTGGCTGAATGATGTTGTCCTACTCAATGGAAGATCTAGAACAGCTGTCGTTAACATTAATGGAGCTTATGTCCCTCCAATACTACCAATCTGCAAAATATCCTACGTATCAGGGGATGAAATAACGATGACCTCTCCTGCAGTTGTAAGAACCGGAGATAAAGTGTTTTTGACGTGTTTCCCGGACTCACCGCCTACAACTAATGCCATGTTGTTTTGGTCGAGAAGTACTGAAAATGGTTTGCTCAGCGTATCTCAAAGTGTCTCTCCAGACGGGGTTGTCTCCATCAAGTACTATTGGATTCCTTCATGGGATGACGGACCCACATTGACATTTACCTGCACTCTTCAATATCCGGGTTTGTCATCTGTTAGAACCTGTTCCGTTCATTTCAATATCCAGTACGCACCAAGAGTGACAATTGATCCAACTGATGTCATGGTAACAGAGGAGAATGACGAGATAGTGCTGCACTGCAACCAAGATGCAAATCCACAAGTTACAGAACAGGTTTGGTATTTTGACGATGACGTAGTGAACAGTGGTGGCAGATTTAGTTTGGAAGGAATGTCTATGAGAATAATGGCATTTGGTTCACAGGACAATGGTGTACATCTGATTACGTGTGAACTCACCAATGATATTGGAACAGGAAGAGCAAATGCTACTGTTTTAGTGATTTTTCCGACTCAAAAATCTTATAGTGGGTTTCATTTAACCCAGAATTCGACATATGAAGGAAGCACACAGTTGAACGGTGTACTTGATTTACCGAAAAAGGGACAAAATATTGGACTTATTGCAGGTGGTACAAGCAGTGCTGTATTACTGATCGTTATAATCTTGATACTTGTAACTGCCATATGTTTGAAATCCCGGAGAAAAACCCCATCACCCTCTTTGCCACAAGATGAACATTTGACAGAAGGGAGTGTTGAGCCTGATCCCGCTGTCGGTTATAAGGATTTGAGAAAATCAACACACAAATATGCATCCGTAAATGAGGCTTTCAATGTCGATTCCCAATCTTCAGCTGTGGATGTTGCTGTAGAACTGAGGGTTACCTTTAAAAATCGAGAAGAACAAGAGAATATGCTTGGTGAGGATAAGAACCCTGAAAACAGTGTAGAAGTGTTCTATTCAAAGCCACTGAAAAATAAAGGCAAGCCTGTAAGCGGACCGGATCGAATGTCCTCGGCTGTTGATGAAACCGAGATCAACAAAGAAACCAAAGCTGCATCACCTGTTGCAGCGAACGAGTCGTTGAATGTTGTCAATACAATGATAAACATTCATCCGCCGCCTGAGAACGTTGAGGCCAACCAAGAAGAATACCAAAATGTCTTTCTCAAGCCAGGTAAAAAGCGAGCAATGCATGCCAGGGAAGTTGAAGCAGACGAACGTTTTCAGAACATAACAGAAAAGAAAGGCCAGCGAGGCGACTCTGTTTACGACGACGTTTATGAGCCTGAATCCAACACGCCCAAAAGTACTGGTAAAAATAGCACAGAAAGGGTCGCCGGGGTCAACGCAACTGAAAAGAGATCCCAATTAAAGAATGCGGAAGGTCTCACCTATGCCGACCTAGACCTCTCCAACATGGCGTCAACAAACATTCCACAGCAGAAAACAACCAGCGACGACAATAACACAGTGTACGCTGAGTTACAAATGTAACAATGAAAGTGGAATCAGAAACATCAATATTTTCATACGAATCACCGCTACATTTATATTTTACTCAAGCGACAATGTTCAAGTAAAGGTAATAGGTGGCTTCAAATTGAACATTTTAATTTTTGAGAATTTCTTTTAAGTTGAAAACAAGAATAAATTTCAAGATTTAAAGATCTCGTGATTGTTAGTTGAATAACAGTAAATATCAAACTTCAAACAAGTATTGCGATTTCCAATTTTACGCTAAAATAGATAGACACACAGAAACAATGCCATCGTAGATTTACTACTATGTAAAGATCTTTTATGGGATCACGAAACCGATAAGCTAACGAAAGGAAAAATTATAAGGTTGCTAAGATGTTTTCACTCAAGAAGAAGAAAAGTCAAAGAGAAGTGGTTGCTTAAAGGAAACTTTAATCTCCTTGGCTGTTCTAATCTAGGCTATATGTAAGGTCGTACCGTTAAGAGCGCTTTGAAGCGACGAAAGAATTTTTCAGAAACTTTTTTCAGACACACATGAACCAGAATCTTTCACAATAAATATCAATGTTCGGATTCATTTACTCCTAACAGTTCATAACGAGTCGATTACTTTTAAGAAACAGTTAAAGGGACATTATTTGTATCTTTTGACCTTATATTGTTGCAAACGAGCAGTTGATAATTTTGTTCGACTTACTGAAAGATGTCTAAAAAACGTCGACCATAGACATCTTCCATCTCGTTTGCGTACACTGTATAGAAAAACCTTGGGTCTGAGGTTTATGGTGGGCTACTTTTAACCTCAGAGTTGGCAAGGTTGACCTGCGATCAGACCACACTGCTAACTGCTATCTGGGCCGCTGTAAGCATCCGCGTGTAAAAAATAAACCACACGAAGTGAAAGTCGAGAGTGCAGTATTGCAGTTTTGGAGTTTCCGATGCCGTTTGCTCAGTTACATTTGTGACGGTCAGTGTTTCATGGAGCTCTTGACGGCCAATCCTGCCCTTAGATACACTATTCTTTGCTGCTGGAGAGCACATTTTATAATGGGTATTTCAAATGCCTACAAGCTGCAAGAAGCCGACGACAAGGCCTATCATGGCGGATTTTTTTCGTTTCGTTTGTTCCTCCATATGCATATGTAGACTTGCCCAAAGCCTGTGGGCATAGAAATGTGAAAACAGAGTAAAATGAAGGGATAAACTTCATTAGACAGTCACGTTATTGTCGAGGTGATCGCGAAATTGAAGCGATGTACTTTGGCGACTGACACGTACATCATGTACATTGTTGGGTGAAAGCTAGCTCTGCGTGGCTTGGCTGTGCCAAATCGCTGGCAGCAGCTCGGTTGTGGCGTTCAGTTTCTCCAAAACACAAAACAACAGTTTTAATCCCAAGCTTGCATTGAGTTTCGTTTTCGAGCACACCCACCTTGCCTGGGGTACACGATCATCCCTGCGTACAGGTCTGTGTGTTCCCGGTATTATACGCCGTGGAGGCCGTATAACGCCAGGAACACATGTACACAGACCTGTACGCAGGGCTTATGTAAACGATGTGCTCAGCTGCGCTTCGAAACTTACGCAAAGCCCACTTTTGGGAGTGGGTCGGAGACACGGAGGCCGTAAGCGACGTAAAGGGTCTTGGCAACTGTCATTGCGATGTACTCACTTTTGTTAGAAATGCGATTCAACTGATACAAATAATTACACGATGCACACAGAATAACAACATTCAAACAGATCTTGTGTGTCGAGAGGTGACTCCAATCGCGAGCAGTATCAATGACAGTATTCGCCCGGCGCGGTGTCACGATGTCACAGATGCTACACCGTGCACTGTTCAGTCCGAGTGCGATGTTTCCAAGTTCAACAAGTGATCATGTCGTGTTTGTAAAACGAACCAACATAATGGCAAGAAAATGCCCTAAAAATCTTAAAAGTTGACGAAGATTTGCTAACGATCAAATGGACAGAAAATGCACCACTCTGTACCTGTTTCACTATCACCACAACAATCTGACATCGTTTTAGTTTTACCATTGACCCAATTGCGTCTATGGTTTTATTTGTTTCACAGTCCGTGTCATCGATACTAAAATCAAGCTTATAAGAAAATGCCCTGTTTAGTTTCACTATTTGACAGTAGTTTGCGAGACGTGCATTTGTTTATGCGCGTGTGCTTCTCGATATCCATTGTGCTGAAGTTGGTATGTAGGTCACAGGCCGTTCACGTTCCAGCTGTACTTTGATGGTTGACGTGTGCGTAGTAATATTGGTCATGTGCTTGGGTTCAATAATGGCGGTTGGTTCAAATCGCGCGGACGCCCTTACCAACATTGAACCTTGCCGTAAAGAGCAAGAGAGGGTGGTTTTACATATCCTTGAAGCAGTCCATAGTCACAATTTAGGTCTCCTATTGATTTGACCAGGGATTTCAGTCATCGAAAAAATTAAAAAAAAATTCAAATGATACAAATAATGTCCCTTTAAGGGAAGTTGTGTACATGTAAAATTTTAGCGTTTCATAATCTAGCTGTCCCTGCTGAACATATTGTACGCTAAATACTTCGAAAACAGTTCGATTGGCAGAATTGTTTACAATATTAGAAACAGTCTTGGAAAATGTAACAACTTTTCGATTACAAA
This sequence comes from Ptychodera flava, assembly GCA_001465055.1. Lineage (NCBI taxonomy): Eukaryota > Metazoa > Hemichordata > Enteropneusta > Ptychoderidae > Ptychodera > Ptychodera flava. The sequence continues at coordinate 25,198 of LD352212.1, read as the reverse complement.
AGTTTTCAACGTATGTGTGATGTTTACGTGTACAATGATTTATGAAGTGAAAATTTCTATTTGATCTTAAGAAAACTTTTCAATATTTGAGCAATAATTAGTAAACAGGTAAATGCATGTATTTTCCATTCAAATTTTTCTGATTTATTCTTTCAATAGAGTCACTTTGCCTTAATGATCATGTAATAGAAAGCAATACAGTGATTGATGATAAAGGGACTTAATTTTCTTGTTTACTAATTTCATGTCATTTGCCGATTTAGTTTGTCTTTGATACGGACTATTAATGGACGGTAGGTCAGTGTACTATGTTGCAACATTTGTTATATGATGTAGAAGTTGAGTAATATTTCCAGAATCTCATCATGCATTTCGCTTAACAAGATTCCCTCGTGAATGAAAATATAAGCTCTGAAGATTATGTCATCCATTGAATAATAACAATCCTTAACAACTTTGATATGTTTGTCCAAACTGTAATAAACTGATTTTTTCGTTCTATCAATCACATTCGTATATTTGCAAGAGTATCTTATTCGGAAGGAACATAGAGTTGATTTTTATCGAACACAAAGTTTGTTTCAGACTTTTATGTTTGCTTTTTTAATAAAATGTGGGTGCAAACAGATCTGTTTGTATGAGCATTTGTGTAAATGCGAATTGCATTTATCAGGTAAGTATGCTTGTAAAATGTTGCAAAACAGACAAAAATTATGTAAGACGCTAGACAGTTATTTTAAGCTGTTATAAATGTACGATTGACAACCCTCGTCAGCAATGAACTGTTGTGTAAGGATTTTCTGATTATATGTTTCTATCCATCATATGATCTTACTAAGCTTCATGTTGGCTTTAGATCACACTTCTCCAACTTTTGTCACCCTAACACAGATGACTGTTGTAAATTTACAAATTCCGTAAAGGCTATGGCCCTTTCGTTTGTTTCAAATAAACTTTATATTACATGTTCATTATTACCACGGGCGTCGTGTGTTAACGATAAAGAATAGAAACTTTGTTAAGACTGTCCTATGATGTCCCTTTAACTGTAATAACCCTGAAGCGAGACGACCATACAACTGTGACACGACTTATTTGCATTTTTGTTGTCCCGGATCGAGGAAATGTTCCTACTGTCTATTCTTCGATGGTTGCTTAAGGTAATCAGAACAGTGCCATTATTGCAAATTTACCAAAATGCTGTTCAAGAAACGAACCAGCCTCTTGCTAGCGGTGTCTTTATGTTCGTTCATCGTAAGAAATGTGACGAGTAATCTGCCAATGTTCATCGATCACCCAAACGACACCACTATTAGTTTTCAAAAAGACAGCAGTAGCAGCAAATTTGCAGAGCTTAGGTGTGGTACAAATACGCTGCATGAAGGGCAATACATTGTTTGGTTGAAGAACAATGAGCAAATCAGCGACGGAAGTTACGAAATACTTCAATCAACGAGGCCATCTCTCACTGATCATAACAGATATGATGTTCTTGGGGTGAGTGGTATGAAACATTCAACAGCTCTTCTCATCACTGATATAACTATACATACGGCAGAAATTGACGCTGGTGTCTATAGCTGTTCTGTGTTGCCTAATCATAACATTAGCTCAAAAAAAGGAGTGGTTACCATCACTGCTCTTCCTGATTTTGAGGATCCACAATGCTCGATGCTTACCAACAACACAACAGGTAGCAATACAATCATGGATGTTGCATCCAACGATATTTACAATTTATCATGCTCTTCACTAGCAGGAGTACCTAAAGCAGACTTAACATGGACTCACCGTGATGAAATGGGGTCACAAACGCTATTACCAAGTCTGACAGAGGTGACAGACGGTAGACTTTATGAAACTTACACCTGGAAGCCTGAGCGATCAGATTCCGGAAATGTGACATTCACCTGCACTCTTACACACCCAGGTTTGGTGGAAAATAGATCGTGTACGCTGGGGCCGTTCGGGGTCGTGTATGTGCCAACGAAATCCCCGATGTCAACGTCTGTCGTTGCAACTTCACTAGAGTAGCACACGGTGTTATCGTCGAAATCTTACATAGACCAAAAGTCGCTAATACCACATTCGTAGCTGCAACTTGTGCTGGAGCTGGAGCTTTAGCGGTTGTACTGATCTTTGCCACCATTTTCAAGTGTCGAAGAAGATCACCAGCGACGAAGGACGGCAAGTAATCCACAAAGCGAGTACAATCTGGTCATTCTGATATCAAGAATACCGATATTTATCATGCACACGCGACCGTTAATGCTGGTTTTCAGGATGAGGAAAAGAGCACCATTCACGAAAGACAAGATAGTGTTACGTCACAGAAAACGAACAAAAAGTGAACTCAGCAGTTTCCGTATAAAACGAAATTTATTACGAAAAATAAAACTAATTGCTAAGTCAGGGATAGAATACAAACAGTAAAAGTGTACAGGCTACTTATCTCAGCTGGGACGGCAAAGCTCCAGTCTCAGAGTTGTAACAGTCAGTCGGATGAATGAACAGTCCGTTGGCTTGCAGGCTTGAAGTTGCACAAAGTCCACAGTATAAATCCAGCGTGGCAGTGAAGGTCTTGAAAAGTCTTGAAAATATTACTGCTGGAGTTTCCAAAGACTTGACGTAACACGCAAAGAGACACGATCCCAAATGTCTGACTGCAAGCTGTGCACGTCCCTATTTATACCCATGTGCTTACATAAGAGCATATAAGAACAATCTAGAATTTTTATTGACATGCTTTTTACTGTTCTAAAATTATCTTTCTTACACAACTAATTAAATTTCCAGAACATTCCAAACACCACTAAGTGAATTCAAGGTTGTGAGGTCGTTAAGGGCACTGACCCTGAGAATGTTCTAGACTAATTAACTCAGGTCATGAGTGTGGGCGAAAATGACATACATAACAATAGTAATGTACAAGACACGTATGCAAACCCCAGAAAAAAATCAAAAACAAAACCAACATCAAAGTCGGCAAATGATGTTGATCACCAAGCAAGGGCCAGGGAGTACGATGAACCGGCAAGCGATATTGAATCCACTCAGGTTAAAGTAACATCTTCTTCATACAAAACAGTAAATATTGGTTCAAAGGACGAAAACGAACCGACCATTAATATTGCCACTCTTCAACAAGGACTGTCTCTAACAAAGACAAACCAATGTCATGGCGGACAAAATGAATGCAAATGCCAACAGGTAGATAAAGTAATGTCCCAAGACAAACATGAAGGTGTTAGGGGTCAAGCGTATGAACTTACTGGTCTTTAGCAGTATTGTCTGAGCTGGAAATTGCAAAATATAGGCCTGTGGCGAACCAAAGATCACTAAGAAAGCAGGTGTTATGAATGTCCAATATTCTGAGATCGAATTAGTCGCCCCATCACACACGACTTCCAGCGAAAAATGTTTGAATTCTGTGGCAGGCACAAAGGTATCAGGTCAGGATGAAAAGACTGTCGCCATGAAGAATGTGGAAGGGTTAACCTACGCTGACCCTATGAACTAGATATGTCAAATGTGGCAAAAACAACAAAACAGTGAACAAAAAGCCAACAAAGGACGAGACACAGAGTATGCCGAACTAGTAATATGAATGCAGGAAAATTAAAGCCAGTATATTCTCGAGCCTTTTTATGATGTCTTTAAGAAAGTTTTAATGCAAAACACCAATCAAGACTTGAAAGCGTGCTACTTCAGCTAAATGAAGGAATTTAAGTCAGTTAGGTGACCATTGCTTAAAATAGGTGAAAGTCATTTTTCTCAAAAGGTAAATAAAAGAGGCTTTATCGGTAGTACTCTAAGGAATATTGTCTTTTAAACTTTAATGATTGACTACATTCAAGAATTAACCCTATAGTGTTGATAGATACTGTACGTTCTGAAAGAATAAGTGTACACAATATGATATTGTAAAGATAACTACATGCTTTATCAAATGCCTTGTGTTTTTTATTCATAAGACGTTATGACGGTTTAAGCGCTCTCTAATGTGAATCAATGTCACTGAGTCAGGAAAAAAGTAAAAGGATATTTGTCCATCGTATCTTTACACGATAACGTAAACCTATTTAACTTGAAACATAAAATACGCTTATTTAAAAAAGACGTTTTCCATTTAAGGTTTCGGTCGGTCCTTTCATTAATGTTAACTAACTGTACAAAACAGTAATCGTGTTTCCAAAAAATTCATCATTCTCTCCCGGATGTTTCAGAAAATCTGAATACATTAATTCAATCAATACAGTAGTAAATAAAAAATGATTAATTAATTGATTAAGATGAATTAGTAAATACCAAAGCACTTTTATTGCGTGTTGATTTCCATGCTATGTGAGCGTGTACTGCATCTAGGTTATTATTCAAATTTCTAGTTTCTGGAGTTTTTCATTTTTTGTGTAAATCAGCAATATTTGCAGTGCTGATAAAATTAGTGCAATACCTTAAAAAATTTTCGTCAGTGTCCATCGTTTCATAGACTAACTTTCTATAGCCTATCTTTTTACCTGGCCTTATATGAGAAGCATTAATCATGGTTTGGAATGTGAAGAATACCGATTTTGCATGTCGCCCTATATACTTTACAGCCAACCAAAGTGTTACTTGTAGTCTAGTTGGCTTGGGCTGTTTTACAATGGAGAATAAGTACTATCATTAGCTGAGTCTATTTTTATAACCCATTCGTTTCTTCCCTTAACTTCTTCCTCATTTACTTACTGACATCTATGTATCGTTTGCATTTTAATGTTTCCTGGTTGAGGACACAAATACCCACGCCGTCAGGCAAGAGAAGAAGTTCTAGAACCTGATTGCTGCGCTGGTTGTTTAAAATTTTGAAGTTTTGTACACGCCATGGCGCCGTTTTGGAGACACACGACACCGATAGAGCTGGCGTTTTTATTCGGACTTGTCATGCCGTGTTTCAGCAGTGGTTGTCCTTCATTTATCATGCACCCAAACGACACGGCAATAACATTGAGTAATGTAACCGGTGACCAAGCTGAATTGTTACTTTACTGTGAAGTGAGTAATTTAGATGAAGCCACTGAGTATATCGCGTGGCGAAAGGATAGAGTAGAGATTAGCGATTCTAATTATGGAATCATAACGCCCATACCTCAGAGGTATGATACAGCTAGCGTAAGTGGTTTTCGTGCGAGATCGTCTCTTCATATACAAGGAATCACCCCGTGTACTGCTCAATTTGACAGTGGGAACTACATTTGCGCTTTGATGTCGAAGACGCAAGGTACAACTAATTGTAACGTCAGCTCCGATCAAGGGCGAGTCAATATTGAATTCCCCGAAACCTATCAATGCCCTGGATCCACAAGCACCACCGCTGCCGGAAGCAAAGCTTCTACAACATTAACAGGGACTGGAACAATGAGTTCTATGTTATCAACTGTGAAGACAAAAAATCCATTAGATTCTGCTTCGTCTCCTCTTCATGCAACAAGCGTGCCCAGCGGAACTTCCCCATTCGTTCGAGATGTATCACTGGCTTCGACACAGGGGAATAATATTAGTCCTGGATACTCCCCCATACAAACCGATGGTCGTGCAGATTCGACTTCCACGGCCATGCAAAGGACAAATACGGAATCAAGCCCCCCTGAATTAACCTCAATGTCGGTCAGGCCATCGACTGGTTCTGAAACGCGTTCGAATGGACTCGACAGCGTGTTTGAAAACAAAGCGTTCTTTGCAGTGACTGTGGCAGGGTCTGGAGTGCTTCTGCTGGCCATTGCATTGCTCATCACAGTTATATGTCTATGCCGTGGAAGAAATAGACAAAAAAATGTGGAAATTGGAACAGAAATGCGAACAGCCGCGGGAAATGCATATTATGGAGAGGATATTGAGCATCGAGAAATCGATTTGAATCACTACGATCATATTGAGACCGGAGCCAACGGATCGGCAATAGAATCTGAAGACAATTTAATGACGGCACAAACTACAGTTGATGCAGATAGACAACAAGGAGACAATATTGCAGATTTGTACACAAAGCCACAAAAGCAAAAGAAGAGAGAGGGAAGTGAAACAAATGGACAAATGGACGACAGTGAACAAAAACTGGAAAATACTGCTGCCGCGCCCTACGATGTCGTAAATGTCACGTCACGGGAAGAGGAACCATTTATCAGGGCAGTACATCGAGCCGATGACAGCGACAATCAACAAAATAGTGTCAACAATGGTGGGCTTGACTATTCATGTCATAACGTACGCAACGAAGGAAATATAACAAAAGTCGGCAATCAGGTCCACGCATACGAAATTGTAGTGCTATCTGAGCTTTGGGATGCAACCAATATTGTCGATGGACATGCAACGGCCAAAAATGAGGAAGTCGGCGAAAAGAGTCATTCGAGCGCTGACCATGTTAGCCAGTCACACGAGACGAGCAGTGAAAATTTAACGAATATAGACAGGGGGCCCGAGGCAGCCGTTGACAGGGTTATTGAAGATGAAAAGACTGTCCTGACGGAGAACGCCGAAGGGTTGGCGTATGCAGATTTAGATTTGTCGAGTGTCAAACCGAGATATGGAGAGGAAGATAAACCCAGTGCAGGCACAGGGATAGTGTATGCAGATCTTATACTGTAAAAAATTGCAATAAAAAACCCTTCTTTGACGTAATATTCAATGCTGCAGATCGTCTTCTATGAAACTAAGCCTTATTTTTACAAGATCAAAAGAAAGTGCACGACATACTCACCGAGGCGTGACTTGTTGTTTACTTTGTCGCAGACCTACTCAAAATCCTTAAGCTGGTCTGTTTCATGACCATTATGTAAAAAAAATTGACCCCTTTGAATAAGATACTTTTGATGATGGAGAGAAAGATCTTATTGAGGAATTATAGTCCAAACAACCATACAATCGATTCTTTATTACAGTCTTGCTATATCCAGAAGTACAGAGTTTACATTGCAGTAATATTCAGTTACACATTTGTCAAATTTGAATTGTTCTTGTTTTCTCTTGTTTTCCTTTGCTAGCTATTTTATGATGTTCGCCAGTTTTTTATGCCATATAAACAATTATATTCTTGAAAATAGTTACAAATCTAGCTATGATTAGCATCTACAATATTGCTTTTAGTTGTATTCATGAACAATTTTAAGACACTAGTTTAGTCGGACGGAACGAGAGAACAACTATTACATTTAAAAAAATAACAACCACTTTAACGAATAAGGGCTGTTTGATTACATTTGGTCGAAAACAATAAGTACAAGTACAATAAGACCTCTTTGGCAGAGACATCACTTTTTTTCAAGTAGACTTTCTTGTACATGTACTTATATCACCCAATTGTCTGTTTGTCAGTTTCTTTGAAGTTTGGTAACTTCAACTTAGTGTTAGTATTTTTTCTGGTGAAAAAATCAATTATACCCACCGATCCTACCTTTATATATTGACTTGTGTTATTTTCACAAAATATAACAGAAAACATCGCTTGTTTGGGTCACGTGTTATTCTATGTGTAACGAAGGTAAGATTTTACCTTTAGCTCAATCTTTTCTCAGGAAAACGTCTAGCTAGTCTCTTCAATAAAAAAGCCTGAAAAAAATCGGTAATTGTACAAAATTTATTACAGGGCATTAAATTAATGAATATTTGAAAATGAATTCCCAATTCCATGTTGCCCCCTTGGAAAATGCTTAATTTTTCCATTTTCAGGAAAACAAAATGGTTAAAACTTTACTTTAAGTATGCTCGAAAGGCTTCAACTATAGGCCGCAAAGAAGTACACCTAAAGTATGGAGTAAAAAAATTGATCATGTGAAAAACTGTCCCTGAGGCGAATTCTACCGCACGATTTAGACAACAACACCAATGGATAGTGAGATAAAACACTTTGGGGTCTATGATCGAAGATTCCCAACTATTTGATCAATATCTGGACTACATGTTTACCTAAAGGTATTGTCTTCTGAATCTCTTTGTATTGCCATCACTATAATTTACATGCACGACTGACCCCACTCTCGGAACCAGAGTTCTTATCGCGCGTACGCTAAGAAGTATCTCTGGCACCGGAAGATTAATATTCATGTGACCCCGAGGTCATTGGAACGTCAATGAACTACTTTTTACCTGTCGCGCACTATAGCTATGGTATTGCCACAGTAATGCGCGGCAGTTCGAATTCGTTCCAGCAGGCGCACACTTTTTTTACAAATTTAAATAAAAAACGCCATTTTCTCTTTTCAGTGTTTATTTACTGTTCTTTCTTGAGTATTCATATTTACGGCCTTAGTAAATAACTTTGAGTGCGGAAGGGGTAACAATTCAAGAAAATACATCATCAGCAGACGATTTCAGAGGGATTTACCCAAAGGTCAAACAGGTCAAAGCCTTGTTTCTTCCCGAATAATTACACTATTTAAAAGTTGTTCAAATGCTACTTTATTTTTCCAGTTCGTGTTTTGCTATAAACTTATAGTAATTAGTTTTCAAACCGATGAACATTTTTGTATGGAGGATGGACTTTGTATTTTCAGCGAGTTCGCCACAGTGTCGGTCCGTTCGAGCTGACTTCCGGTTTGCGGATCGGTATGTGGTGATTTACCACGTAAACAGGACACCGTGGCAGAGTCACTTATCGCCGAATCGAACACACTAGGAATTGTGGGTAATGTGCGATAAGAACTCTGCCATGGAGATTGGACTGACCCCTCGTTTGAGTTGTAGACCTCCATGCATCGGTTAATTTCCTCCCATTGTTTGAAGCAAAATCTTTGTTTTGCCTCAATCTAAACTGCGTCAAATTTCGTTGTATGTCACAAATTTTAGTTCTACTGTCGAATTGTGAGAAAGTTAATTTTGGCAGTGTTGGTTGCACTTAAGATACAGGCGCTAGTATTATTTTCTCTCTATAGTGCACGGCAATCCAGTCTTTGCTCTGACAACTTTTAAAACCTTTCTTTCCGTCACAATTTGACTTTCAATTGCACCAGTGATTATATCATATACATATAGAAAATATAATTTCAATCAGAAACTGCTGGGATCCGAAGAGGAAACTGCCCTCGCATGAAATGTTCCTTGATAGGAATGATGGGTAGAAATACACATTTATTTCAATTGTCTGTATTCGATAACGAAAAGGGTCAGTGAAATTATACTACCACTCTAGATCTTTGTAAGATTAGACAATTATCTGCCGTATAATCCAAATAAAAATGTCAAAATATATTAGTGCAATCATATGCAATACTATAGTTTTCCTGTTGTACAAAACAGTAAAAATATTCGTTTTTCAAAATTTCATCAAAATAAAAAATTCATTCAACAAGAATACTATAAAATGACACAAATTATGAACAAAGCCCTACAAGAAGTAAGTTTGATACTCTAGTATTAACAGGGAATTCCAGTCACAACAAAGAGTTGGTAAGCACAGAACGTAATGTTGTACTTCCTTGAGCGGGGCGCTTCACTTCGCAATACTACGTCAGGTAATGTGTTATTGTACTTGGGCCTCAGCCCAAGTACATTTGTTTTCATTCCGTGGGAAAAAACTCTGTAAGGTATAACCATTCCTGGCTGAGACCAGGGAGGGCAAAATGTCTTGGCTTCATCTTTCTTGGCATAATAAATGGAGTAATGATGTTAACTGAATGGAAGTGCTGCTCTCAGCCAGTCTTGAATAAGTGAGATGTGAATATTAATGCTTCTCTATCAGAGTTTTTGCCACAAAATCTTCTGAATATAATCAAAATGTGCATCGAAATGCAACAATTAATGCACCCTCCGTTTCCTAGGCGATGGCACGACCCTTGCTACACCCACTGGACGAGCCAAAGTGGGAGGGGTAATTTCAGTTTGGTCGAACAAGAGGGCTCGAGACCAGAATTTAACATTTAAACTTGAAACATGTTTAATCGCTCACAAGATGTGGACTAGTGTTAACCGAAGTAAAATTGTGAAAAGGAAAGGTTTTATATCCCGGACACAATGAAAAACATTACGACTGGAAACTGTACCCCCAGTTGA
>LD352212.1:2550-12965 GCA_001465055.1 Ptychodera flava | reverse complement strand
CCCTCGGACTCAACAGCAATAAGGGCCGGGCCGTCGTTCTATTCCAAAGCCCCTTGTCATGAATCTGTATTTGAACACCCGGCGTTCGTTGCGGTATCTGTTTCAGGAGCCATGGCACTCCTGGTGGCAATTACATTGTTCATGATCATAATTATCTATCGATGTCGTGGGAAGGAAAATAAGGAAAGAGTGGGAAATGGAATTGAAATGCCAGTATCAGTGGAAGAGCTATACGCTAAAGAAGACACAACTCATGTTCACTCCAACAAAATAGAGCTCACGTGTGAAGATGAACATTACCAAAGACTTGGGAAACAAAGTGAAAGTCTGTATGCAGGGCTCACGACGGACAACAAAATTTAAAGTTAATTACCTTTCTGGTCCCTGTAGGCAGCTTGATAAAATTCCACTCAAAAATTATCACGCGGAAGCTGTATGTGTTTGTGATAAATAAAGTTAAAAATATTATACTCTCTCACAATTGGGAAGACTTAATACCCTTAATATCGACAATTACAAATATCCAAAGAGTCGAATTCTTTTTTTCACCAGAATTGATGGTGTAAGTATTCAAAATGGTATACGATCTGACACATTTTTGCAAACAATACATTTTTTTGCCTATCAGTTAAAAGATAATTTGTTCGTCTGCTGTTATTCTCAAAGCTGTTTCAATTTTTTGTGAGACTTTACCGAGTGATTGTACACTGCATTTGGGAATATCGCTGAAAGAATGCGAGAAGAATTCCCTATGCAATACGGCTTTGTGGTTAGTCACCTGAAAAATATATAAAGGTATATTCTCTTTATAAGTACAGTCAGTCACACACTAACTCAACAGGTATAGGAACAACAATGGAAAGCATAACAGATTGATCTACAGTAAAGACTATCGAATATCAACTAGTTCTTACGGATCTAAATTTAATTTGCTATACATTTGCCTTTTAAAACAACCAAGTTTGTGACAAAACCAAGCCTGTTCAATCACCTTCAATGTCCACTACGCACCAATAGTGGCAATCGATCCAACTGATGTCATGGTAACAGAGGAGAATGACGAGATAGTACTGTACTGCAATCAAGATGCAAATCCACAAGTTACAGAGACTGTTTGGTATTATGACGATGACGTAGTGAACAGTGGTGGTAGATTTAGTCTGGAAGGAATATCTCTCCGTATGTTGGCGTTCCATCCAAAATACAATGGTGTACATCTGATAACTTGTGAACTCACCAATGACATTGGTAGAGGAACAACACATGCTACTGTTTTAGTGGTTTTGCTGACTCAAAAATCTTACAGGGGTTCGTATTTAACCCAGAATTCGACGTATAAAGGGGGCACTTATTTTAATGGTATACTTGACTCACCAACCAGTGAAAAAACATTGGACTTATTGCAGGTATAGTGCAAGCAGTGCTGTATTACTGATCGTTATAATCTTGATACTTGTAACTGTCATTTGTTTGAAATCCTGGAGAAAAAAACAATCACCCTTTGTGCCACAAGATGAACATTTGGCCAGAGGAAGTATTGATGAAGACCCTGACGTCGGTTACATGGATTTGAGAAAGTCAACACACAAATATGCATCCGCATATGAGGCTTTTCAGATTGAGGCCACATCTTCAACTATGGATGCTGTTGCAGAACTGAGGGTTACATTTAAATATCGAGGAAAACAAGAAGCAAGTATGCTTGACGAGGATAAAGGCCCTAAAATTAGTCAAAGCCACTGGAGAATAAAGGCAAGCCAGTAAGCGGACCGGATCGAATGTCCACGGTTGTTGATGAAACCGAGATCAATAAAGAAACCAAAGCTGTATTACCCATTGCACCGAACTAGTCTCTTAATATTGTCAATACAATGATAAACATCCCTCTGCCGCCCGAGAACGTTGACGTCAACAACGGAGAATACCGAAATGTGGTTCTCAAACCAGGTAAAAAGCGAGTAATGAATGCCAGGGAAGTTGAAACAGACAAACGTTTTCAGAACATCACAGAAAAGAAGGGCCAGCGAGGCGACTCTGTTTACGACGACGTTTATGAGCCTGAATCCAACACGCCCGAAAGTACTGGTAAAAATAGCACAGAAAGAGTCGCCGGGGTGTCAGCAACAGAAAAGAGATCCCAATTGAAGAATGTGGAAGGTCTCACCTATGCCGACCTAGACCTCTCCAACATGGCATCAACAAACATTTCACAGCAGAAACCAACCAGTGACGACAATTACACAGTGTACGCTGAGTTACAAATGTAACAATGAAAGTTTTAAAATAAAACGCCACTACATTTCTAATTACTCACCAGACAATGTTCAAGTAAAGGTATTGGGCACCTTCAAATTGAAAATTTGAACTATTGACAACTGGTTTTGAAAACAATAGAATAAAATTAAAGGGTTACCTTGCAAAATTTGGTACCAGACAAACATATAACCCGATCTTTACCGACACTTAAAATTCAAAATGGCCGCCATCGCTATGTTCACTATATGGGGAGAACTAAATTTTCGATTTTCACAATCCAGCTTCAGATAGAATACACCTCAAGGACGGATGTTAGGACAATATGTATTGTATAAAGATGTATTGTGATATATTAATTATCGGCACTTCTATTGCCACCTGAATTGTCTCATTGAGATATTACGCGTCATTACCTGTACATGCGTATAATCACGTCATTTTTTTTAATTAAAGATGCTGACGTGTAAAATGCTGACGTGGGAGATATCACAGAATAACTCATTAGAAAATAAACATCATAAAATCCTGTTCGTGTCACTTGGTACTACGTGGAAAGTATATGTGGTATTCATCTTTCCATCGTTCGATGAGAGAAATTTTAGACTTTGATAGCACATGTGTATGTCCAACACGCACTCTTATTTTGCTGCGTGTGAGACGGTCGTGGTGTTGACTCAATCAATTAATCCGCTGTTACGGACTGCCGATTATTAATTAAGTTGGCGACGTTGGCGGAACAATTAAAGTGGTATGTACACAGGTTGGAGAGGAGATAAGGACTTGTAGGTAATAAAGAAAGCAGTCAGACGGTTTGGAGTCAAAATCTTTATTTGAAATATCACACATAAAATTAATAAAATTATTTGTAATAATAAAGAAAGCAGTCGGACGGATTTTAGTCGAAATCTTTACTTGAAATATCACAGTCAAAGTCAATAAAATAAAATAAACCCGTGCACAAAGAACCCCTCCCCTCCCCCACCCAAAGGGACTGCCTCCTTTAAACTGTGGTTGTACAAACTACAGTTGTTTCTAGACCACAAGGAGACAATATCGCAGATCTGTACACAAAGCCTCAAAAGCAAAAGAAGAGAGAGGGAAGTGAAACAAATGGACAAATGGACGACCGTAAACAAAATCTGGAAAGTACTGCTGCCGCGCCCTACGATGTCGTAAATGTTACCACACAGAATAGGGAAGCAGTTATCGGGGTAGTGCACCGAGCAGACGACAGCAAGAATCAAAACAAAAGTGTCAACAATGATGCGCTTGACAATCATTCAGGGCAAAACGTGCGTAACGAAGAAAATGTAGCAAAAGTAGACAATCAGGAATTGTAGTGCTATCTGAACTAAAGGGGTGCTATCTGAGCTTTGCGATGCAGCCAATCTTTTCGATGGACATACAACGGCCAAAAATGAGGAAGTCGGCTAAAAGAGTCATTCGAACGCTGACCATGTTAGTCCGTCACACGAGATGAGTAGTGAAAATTTAACGAATGTAGACAATGGCCCTGAGGCAGCTGGTGACAGGGTTATTGAAGATGAAAAAACTGTCCTGACAGAGAACGCGCAAGGGTTGGCGTGTGCAGAATTAAATTTGTTGACTGTCAAACCGACATATGGACAGAAATATATATTTACTGCAGGTGAAGAGATAGTGTATGCAGATCTGAGACAGTAAAACATTGCAATAAAAAACACCCTTTTCAGACGTAGTGTTCAATACTGCACATCGTCTTCTGTATATGAAACTAAGTCGACTTCCCTATACTCAGCTCACCTCATTGTCTGTCCGTCGGATTCTTTGTACTTCAACTTCGTAATATGATACTCGGCATTTTTTTATGAAAAAACTTTCAAACATTCCCAATGATCCTTCCTTCATGTATTGACTTGTGTTATTTTCACCAATATATAAAGGAAAACATTGCTCGTCTTGGCCGTGTGTTATGCTGTGTTTACGGTACTACACGCGTTAGTTGACCTTTTGCCCAAATTTTTCCCAAGAAAATTTTGAACTAGTGCCTTCCATAATAAAGAAAAACATCGAGTTATTGCACAATATTTATTGTTGGACATTTCTTAAATATTTTATGAATATTTGAAAATGAAAGTGGCTACCAATTCTACGTTGCCCCAATGGGAAACACAGACTGTACTTCACTTTTCTGTTTTTAGGAAAACAAGATTCTAAACTTTACTTTCAGTACACCTAACATGCTTCAATAATAACCCGCAAAGAGGCAGACCAAAAAGTACAATGTAAACAATATGAAAAACTGTCCCTGAGATGGATTCTACCCGACGACTTTGACAACAACACAAGTGAACAGTAAAATAGAGCGCTCTGGGGTGTATGATCGAAGAGTCCCAACTATTTGATCAATATCTGAACTGCGTTATATACTTAAAGGCATTGTCTTCAGAATCTCTTTGTATTGCCATCACTACAATTTATGAGCACGACTGACCCCTCTTTTGAGTTGTAGACCTCAACGCATTGGTTATTTATTTCCCATTGTTCAAAACGAAATCTGTGTTTTGCCTCGATCTAAACTGCTTGTAATTTCGTTGTATTTTCTAACTTTTAATATCTCTGTCGAATTACGTTTGTTATTGCTTTTTTATGAACTTTTCTTGCACCTAGTACCTAAGGCAGTACGTGCCTCGAATGTCAAAGACTTACATTCTTGAACAGACTTTCCTGAATTATACTATCATTTTACAATGTAAAGAATAAAAATGGGAGATCACCGGGAAAACTAAATTTTCGATTTTCGAAAATCTAACACGGGGAAATTTTTTTACTCAAAAGAGTTTTAAAAAATAGCTCAACAATTGTAAGGTCAAAAGAAGATAAAAGACGATTGAGAGTCTGGATATCTGTCTCCGAGGCGCATTCTACCTTCAGGTATAAGTGTGAGTATGATTGTCTTTCAAGTGAGATTCATTCTTTGCTCTGCCACTGACAGCTTTACAAGCTGCAACTATTATAAGTCGACTTTTAAAAGCCTTTCATAATTGCACCTGTTTTTTCATAAGCATAGAAAATGTCAATTCAGTTAGAAACTGCTATGATTAGAAGAAGAATTGCCCTCACAAGAAACGTTTCTTGACAGGAATAATGGGCAAAATGTACATTATTATTTTATTTTAACTGTCTGTCTTCAATCTTTTTGAAATTTTGACGAAAAGCATCAGTGAAATTATACAATCACAATTTGTAAGACGAGACAATTATCTGACGTTTAAGCTTAATGAAAACAAAAATATCAAGATATTTTAACATGTGGCCTGATGATTGAAGGATGCATGAAATTTAAGGCACAGATATAATTATACTTAAAGTAATTTGTGCTATTATCTATAATATATGCATAATATATATAAATACATTTATTACATATATATATATATATATATATATATATATATATATATATATATATATATATATATATATATTTATATATAATTTTGGAAATTTACGCAATATTTTTTCGGCGAGGGAAAATACACATCAAATTCTTGTTTTCACAATATATTAAACGTTATCTAAGTCTTAAATGATATGTAACAACCTTTCACTGTAATATTAACGCTATGCAATAGTACAAAACAGTACAGCTTAATTCGGTTTATACAGTTTCTTCAAAATAAAAAAAATCATTTAATTGGAATATTGAAAAATGACACAAATTATGAACAAAGTCCTACAAAAAGTAAGTTTGATACTTAGTGTTGACAGGGAATTCCAGTCACAAGAAAGTGTTTGTAAGCTCAGAGAGTGATGTTATAACCTCGAGAAGGGCACTTTACTTCGCAATACAGGAATGGTTAATTTTTATTATTTGTCATCCATCCGCAGGGCGTTTTGTCAAATGTATAGTGGATAAAATATAAAACAAACACTGCTGGAGGTCAAGTTAGAACATACATTGTCGATACTGTGAGAAGAGCATATTGTAAAGTCGCACTATTGTACCGAAGGAAAGGGAAATCCTTCTTACAGGAAAGTTCAAGTTACATCTGCAACTCAGAATACAAAGTGCTGCCGTCTATTGTCGCGGCTTTGTTCATTCTTCGACTAGACACCATGTTGGAAAGGTCTAGATCGGCATACGTCAGTCCTTCCACATTCTTCATCTGAGCGATTTTTTCATACAGGTTGGCCTCTTCATCTCCCGCGTCGTTAACAACAAGATTTGTATATCCTTCCCTTTCTGAATTGTGGACTTGCTTGCCTTCAGGCTGTTGTACGTTTTCGTAAGCACTCTGGTTTGCAGAAGTTGTTTTTTTCTTCAATTTCTGCTTTTCATCTGATTTCAGTAGCATGTTCCAATGATATCCATTTTCTGCTTCGCTTGGTTGAGTATTTCCACTGAAACTCTTTCCGGGTGCTGGCGGCGATACAACATCTGTGGGTATATCAGCTTTTAATTTAAGATCGGTTCCACTGGTAGCCTTCAAAATCTTTTTGACTTTCTTTGGCTTGGTGTACAATACTTTGTCGTCGTCTGAATAATTTCCTGTTTGATGTTCAGGGTTGCCCTGATGATTCAACTCCATTCTTGCATTCACTCTAGTAGGCAGAGCTCCATCCTCGTGAGAGCTATTTACAGTGACTGTCGCATATGCCTGTGAAGAATCTGTCGCTTGTATATCATTGATGTCAAGTTCATATTCGTTGTCATTCCCTACAACGTGTAAGTCTTGCAGCGCTGGTGGTGTCTTAGACTTCCTGAGAGCTTTAAAACACAAAACAGTCACAAATATTGAAATTATAATCAGTAATACTGTCCCACCAGTACCTCCTGCGATAGCAGCAATGTTCTGTTTGTCTTTCGGGCGTGTATTTGATTTACTGTATGAACTACTTATAGTACTTATAGTCGCCAAGGAGGACTTTGTCGAAGCTGCAGTCATCGGCAACGGTATCTGTACGGTAACGGTGGCACTAGCGTTGCCTGTACCAATTTCATTGGCAAATGCGCAAGTTATCAAATGTTCACTATTGTCCTGTGAGTCAAATGTCAAATTGTGAGATTCATTCCTTCCAGTCTAAATCTACCACCACTGTTCACTACGTCATCGTCATAATACCAAGCAATCTCTGTAACTTGGGGATTTGCATCTTGGTTGCAGTGCAGCACTATCTCGTCATTCTTCTCTGTTACCATGGAATCAGTGGGGTCGATTGTCACTATTGGTGCGTATTGTACGTCGAAGGTTAATGAACAGGTTCTATCTGGCGTCAAAGCAGGTAAATCAAGGACACAAGTAAATGAAAAAGTCAGTCCGTGATTTCTGTCTGATATCCATATGAATTGAGTGTACTTAAACCCGTCAGTCATCCCTGTTGACGCAGAAAAGGTTTGGATTGAATCGCTTGTAGAATTATGATACCAATGGTGCTGTGAAGACGAGTATTGTGGTCGTGATAAGCATATTAAGGTGAACGAATTTCCTATTCTGACTGCGTTTGTTGATATTTTTGGTAATTTGTGACCCCTTGAATCCATCACCTCACAAATTGGTGTATCACGACTTGGAGTAGAATCCAAGACCCATATCCGAGCGTAAGCAGTCCTTGATATGCCATCTGGTACAACGGTGTCATTAGACCAGGTCACTGCGCATTGATAACGTCCATTATCGAACAGAGTTGTTGTAGACGACACCGAGTACACTGATAACGCCACCCAGTTTGCGCTTTTCCTTAAAAAGTATCTTCTGTAGTCAACCAGATTCGGCCTTGGTCGAAATTCAGTACCATCGCTAATAGATTCTCCATTCTTAATCCAGGAAAACTGTTGCCCCGAGTCCAGAAATCTTACCTGGCATTCAAAAGTAAACGAAGTAGCCTGCCAAGTACTTCCTTGTACAGTTATCCTTGTCACGTCTGATGGCTCCAACAGAAATTGAATACCAAGGACACTGGTCAGAGTGAGTCCGGAAAGAATTCTGAACCAAATAATACACATAGTGAAAATCAGTTACGAATTGACTCTGCTATTTTTCATACATTTCGAAATGACGGCTGTTGTTTCAAACTAGATCCTATAAAGTGAAACTCATTCTTTGAAGTTTTTTAAAATGCACACCTTGAGTGGTCTTCATTGTGTTTAAATGCATTTTTTGCATTAGTTAGGGAGTCCCTAACCACTCATCTTTCTTGTTTCGTTCTAAAAGATTTTGCTGAAATATGTGCTGACTCCAGCAGTTGACAGTTTGAGTCCACAATTTTTGGTTTAATTTTCTTTACATTATAGGGCTTTTTACTATTATTACTTTGGTATTAAGTTCACGATCTAGTGACCAATGCAGCTCAACTGTGATTAAACAAATCATCAGAATATGATTCCATTGATACTAATAATGAACACATTGCGCTTCATATTGATAATAAGATTATTTTCAGTGTCGGCAGTGTCATAACAATATTGCTCAAATAGGTCTCACCAAGTACCGGTACAAATAATAAATACCAAGTATGATGGGAACGGCGCATTTAGGAAAAAAACAAATATAGAATGATAGACAAAGAGACAACTCTGAATGAATCGCGCGTAATCTGCACGGCTGGACAAACAACGTATGAAGACGAACATGAAGTTCGTACAAAACAGAATAAAGACAGCACCATGACAAAGATATGAAAACTCGTTACAAGTTCAAATTTTTTTGTTTAATAAATAAGGGGAAATTCCTTAATGTTTACATCTGCAGTTTGTGTGTATAAAGAAATCAGCAACAGAGAAGGATATTTGCTGACCAAAGTTTAACCTATAATTTGCATATGTAAAATTCATCATCATCGGAATAAAGCTCAGTCACGATTATCCCCCCAAAAAGTCAAAACCAAATATCAATATTTTCAGAGAAGAAGTGCAAAGTTGAAGAAGGACGATAGACGACGAACGAAGATGGACGATTAATCATGATCGGCTCTGCTTCACAGACAGGACAATAAAATAATAAATACAACCTTATAACAGAAACGTACGATATGATGACGACCACAGATATCTATATATCAATCTAGTAAACGCAATAAGAACACTGCCTGTACACAGTAGGACAAAATTAGACATCCTAGCTTCCCGAGTGAGAAAGTAAACTTCAAGAAGGACAAGAGGATAATACATACAATTGTTTGACTTGAAATGCTATGCTTGGTGAATTTGATGGGTAAACATTTACGCCCACCTAAAGAAATTTGTTATCGTTGTTTGTATTCCAAAGTTACTGTAGCGTTCACCAAATGTGGCAAGACTGGGTCTAGCCAAATTTGCCTGAACTTTTGTTTTGAATGATTAAAAAAAGTTCAATATTTGATAAAAGAATAACTGAAAAAAGCTACTGCAAAACGCTTTATTCAAACCGAATGTAATTAATACGATACAACATTTACTTGATTTGCCACTAAGATGTCATTTTGCATGTGTAAATGGATAACTTAAGTTGACTGACACGTTAAACTAAAATCGAGGAGGAGGCGGCTTAACGATTTATTTTCACATCTAGAAACGATTATCGCTCTCTCCAGAGAAAGCCGTTATCAAAATGACGTTAGAGATTACAAAAATTCATCATGTCGTTTATTCCTCTGGCTTTGTAACTTTATTTGGAATTGAACACTGTACGATCACAATCTTGCATTAACCTCGATCTATTGGCAATTTCATGAGCATCCACAATCTAAAATTCAGATGCCAACAAAAAGCATCTTTCCTCGTCAAATGTTTTTTTTCAATGTAAAAGTATGGAATCAGAATATTGTAAAAGGGAAATTTTGCACCCGGAATTTTTTTTTGTCGTAACCCATTTCACTTGGTCAACGTTGGTCTTCAAAGATTGATACTTAAGAATTGTGCTCCTTAGGGTCTCACATAATAAATATGTACATGTTTACATTTACTTCCTTGGCTTGTAATACCAAGTTCACGCCATTCCCGGCCCTTGAGTTGCCAAACGCAAGTTTGCATTCCGACCTGCTTTACAACAAATCAAGAACATTCATCATGGTTAGCTCGGCAATATTTTGGGACAAAAGTGCTGGTCTGCATAGCTTTAATTTTCCCGATCTTCCCTCTCTCTCTCTCTCTCTCTCTCTCTCTCTCTCTCTCTCTCTTTCATTCTCACTACCTTCTTTTT
>LD352203.1:264928-287077 GCA_001465055.1 Ptychodera flava | reverse complement strand
TGTATGTATGTATGTATGTATGTATGTATGTATGTATGTATGTATGTATCTATCTATCTATCTATCTATCTATCTATCTATCTATCTATCTATCTATCTATCTATCGATCTATCTATCTATCTATCTACCTCTATCGATGGATTGATGGATGGATTGATGGATGGATGGATGGATGGATTGATGAATGGATGGATGGATTGACGGACTGACAAAAAACAACCAAGCAAAAGGCTTGTATACGTCACGCGTGCGTGCGTACAAGTGACACATGCATACGTTCAATGACGAGCGAAGCGGCCGCGCCGTCAGACTTAATAATGTAGTATCATTGACAGTGTACACGGCCTTGCCTCTTTGACGAAGCATATTACTGAGAACCGCCACGAGCGGTGTGGCGATGATATTACTTCATGCTTAAGGCGTTATCTATAGCAGTATGGAAATGTTCGATTTTGTATAGAAATGAAAATGCCAAGTTGATGATAGTGTTTAGCATGATGAAAATGACCGTGAGGGTTGAAAATTCAGACAAAATACCTCATTTTGTTGCTCTCCTTACACAGAGACTCCTCATTTTATGTTTCGTCAACTCTCTTGTTGGTTCACTGATATCGGCTTCTCTGCAAACGATGAGTCACTTGTTAACAACGATATTGTTGAAGCCTGAAATTGATGTCAGTTTTGAATTCAATACAAAACAGGGCGGCATTTTTTAGGAAGAGCGACAACCTCGGCTTCAATGTAACTGTTAGGCAAAGTTGAACGTCTGAGCTTTCCAGAAAGGTGGACCGTGGCGTCGGTAAGCGCGAGACGAAGATGGCTGCTAAACGACGGTGCACGTCGATTCATCGCCCGTTCGACTATATTACGGCTGTCATACGTCTACAGCATTAAGTAACGTAACAAATACGTCATTGTTGAGGTAGTGTCGCTAACTAATGGAGACAATAAAATAAAAATGTCAATCAAATTGGAAAAACATTGTAATTGTACAAATTTTGTTGGAATTCTGGTTTACGGCCAAGATAATATCAGAATAGTAGTAACGAATAAATTTTTGCAGTCGGTCCAGGAATTTATGGAAAAAAAACTTAGTTTAATTTTTTTGCGTAAATAAATATTCCACGAGTACTAAGACGTCATTCGTATACAAAGACAACCTAGGTTTACATTCATTTATTTATTAATTTCTTAATTTATTTTTTATTTAAAATACAAACGAGCTACCGATTTACTCGACAAGGGAGTAATACTCGTCGATGCTCTTATAATACACAGGAAATAAAGCATTGTCGAGAATATTTTAAACTAGAACGTTGGCTTTTGCAGAGTCTTTCAACACGAGGGTATTATCTTCGATCACAGTGAGCTTGTTTTCACATGTACATTGTTTCTTAAGGTAGATCGCGCATATATTCGGACTCTCAAACTTTTACAGTTCTTTTCTGATCTACCAATTGAGGGAGCTCATTTTGAAGCTCTTGGAGAAAGAAAAACTTTCACCGGCTTAGTTTTTTCGAAACTCGAAAATTTTATTTTTCCTCCGTAGAAATAACACAGTGATGACCATTTTGAATTTCAAATATCGGTAAATTTTGGGTAATTTATTTCTTTAGTACTAAATTTTGCACGGTGACCCCTAATTTTTATTCTCAACTTTAAAAGCGAACGGTTCAAGGATTCTTTAAGGAAAGTTTGAGCAAAAGTTTAAGTCTTTCACTTTCGAGGCGCATACTACCTTAAAGCGAAGGTTTGAGAAACCTCCTTCCACTTTAATGAACTGCGACTCAGATGCAACTCGCAAAACTCGTTCTAAATGTATAGAAGGTCCTCCTTTCACTTAAACAAGATCAATTCGTAGATTTTAATCATATGTGACTGTACAAGATTAGATGCTGGTGACACCATCGCATTCTATCGGACGAGCCCCCATTCGAGTGACGAGAGTTTTCATTCATGTCGTTTTCTCTCATTTTGACGTCACTACTGCATCATGACAAGTCATGAAGTTCCCGCCATGCACGCCTCTTACTTTATAAAGTTTAAGTCATATACTTTTAGGATCATATACCCAAATGGTGTTCTACATACTTCGAAAACTACGATTATCCAGCTAATTGTAGAGGATTCAGATCCCTGCCAGATGGGGATTTCTGTGCTCACAACAGCCTAATGCATCCCATTGGGAACGTTTAAGCGATTTGTGAAGTCTATTCTATAGACACTTGTTTACAAACGCAGTCAGATTACAAGTGACTAGCCTGCATGGCCCGTACCGTACCTTACCGTACCGTATGTGAATGCACATCACAGACAATGCTGAACAATATGTGCTATTATTACATGTGGGAGTTCATATAGATATAGTATTCAATTTTAATGTGATGATCACAACGTTCTGCAAAGGTATAAGTATTTTAGAGAAATTTTTTTTATTTAGCGAATAAATGAATTTGTGAAGATGTCACGCGTAAACGGTTTAATCAAGTTTCCGTAGAAGCATTACTTAGGATTTTGAACAAAGCACAGCGCTAAGGCTGCCTTAGAATCTACTCGCCCACTGTTTGTTCATTTTCGTATTGCTGAAATCAACACTGGCTTATTGATATGATTCATGCTATGATATGATTTTATTTCACCTAGAAAAGGTATGATCACAAATCAAACAAATGTGTGTTTTGATTGTATGCAATCAAACAGTGTTTTCATAACTAGGTAAAAGGCTAGAAAATAGTCCAAAACGGACTAATCTAGTCTAGCCAATCAGAACATTAGTTTAATAACATAGAAGAATTTGACAGCTGCAGTTAACAATAAACAAATACATCAAATGGAGTGTGAAGAGAAACATTCAAATATTTGCATAACAAATAACCGTTCTCAAGTAGGGCCACAACATAGGAAAGTTTAAACGAGACAGTCATGGTCTGACTAAAACAAAAGCTACCAGAGTAAATAATAATGTAGTCGTCTTACAAATTAGAGTCTTTCTGTAAAAGAAATTTTCTGTGTTCTGTTTTAAATTTATTTCTCCCTTGAATATCACGTAGAGTGTTAGGTAAATTATTCCAAAGTTTCGCCCCAGCAAACATGATTGAAGACTGACCATAGGAAACCCAGAAATCTGGTTGTTGTTGTTGTTTGTATTGTTGTTTATGTGTAAATGTTGTTGTTGACCAATAAAATTCGACGAACATAACTGTTGTGTTGCTGTTAATTTTTCAAACGTACTGTAGATGCCATAAGAAACGCTACAAGAATACTACCATTACTTGGCCCGACATCTGGTTGTTGTTGTTGTTTATATTGTAATTTCTGTTTATTAGTCGTGTTGTTGTTGTTGTTGTTGTTGTTGTTGACCAATAAAATTCGACGAACATAACTGTTGTGTTGTTGTTAATGTTTCAAACGTAACGTGGATGTCATAAGAAATGCTACAAGGTCACTATCATGATTACTTGGCCCGACATCTGGTTTTTGTTGTTGTTTGTATTGTTATTTATGTCTATTAGTCGCGTTGTTGTTGTTGTTGTTGACCAATAAAATTCGACGAAAATAACTGTTGTGTTGTTGTTAATGTTTCAAACGTAACGTAGATGTCATAAGAAACGCTACAAGGACACTATCATTACTTGGCCCGATACAACTCTCTGCTAACGTACACTCTCTTCATACACTTAAACAAGGGGTGCAAGCTCAGCCCCCTTCCAGCTCATGCATCCCAATTTCTGAGCCCTAAAATTACTCTCTATTCACGAGCGATCGAGTTAAATGTAGCATGACGAGACCTCAAATAGAGACAACAAAGCTTATGTGGGGTTTACTTTACCTCACATCTCGAAATCGCTCAAAAGACCGCGATTTTCACGTCGTTGTATAATGATTTTACTCGCTTTCAAGGACAGGTACGCTCCAGAGGTTCCTATTTTAATGAGCATTTGAAATTAGTCAATCGCGTGGTCTGTAAAGCCAACCATTGAATAGTGATAGACCCTCGACGCTTTCTAATATACATACATACATACATACATACATACAGACAGACAGACAGACAGACAGACAGACATACGTACGTACGTACGTACGTGCGTACGTCCGTCCGTCCGTCCGTCCGTCCGTCCGTCCGTCCATACATACATACATACATACATACATACATACAGACAGACATACATTCATGCATGCACGCACGCACGCACGCACGCACGCGCGCGCGCGCGCACACACACACACACACACACACACATACATACATACATACATACATACATACATACATACATACATACATACATACATACATACATACATCATGCATACATACATACATACATTGCGGCCAATGAGGAATTTGCTGCTGTGTCTGCATTTAGAGAGGAATTCTGTTCACTTGTTGAGGGTCGATTTGCCGCCTGAATAGATTATATGGAGTTTTCTGTTATGCACAGGTTACAGCGTTTAGTTTCATTTGAATAGAGGAGAGCCCTGTCAATGATTGACCATTTGATATCGTAGCTTCTGTTGCTATCTTTGAGTTTCCGTATGAATGTTGAAAGTTCTGTGCTGTTTCTGTGCTTGGCTGTCTTGAATGTGTACTTGTGGTATGTGTATCTTTGTTTGAAAGTTGAGTCTGTGAGTCCGATATAGTGTTTCCTATCATTGTTTATATGACGAGATGAAGATCTTTGAAGACGACGTCCAGAAAATGGTAGAAACTGTTGAATTCCGCGATGTCAAATGTGCCTTCCAAATATGGCTCAAACAAGACAAACTCTTACATGAGAACATCACCAAATCATACAAAAACGTGAACGATGATAACATCCACGAAATCAACAAGGCGGCCAAATCCATCACCGAAGAGCTACACATCGAAGACAGGG
Source organism: Ptychodera flava (assembly GCA_001465055.1). Lineage (NCBI taxonomy): Eukaryota > Metazoa > Hemichordata > Enteropneusta > Ptychoderidae > Ptychodera > Ptychodera flava. The sequence goes on along the minus strand of LD352203.1, from coordinate 282,193 downwards.
TTGAAACAATAGCCAAGAAAGAAGCCTTCATCACCCTAAAAGACCACAAGGACAATCTCATGAATAAGCCAACCTGCAGACTCGTCATACATCCAAAACAGAAATCGGCACCATAAGCAAGACAATTCTTGACCGCTTGATGTACTCTCCAAAACCAATCTAGATCAATTGAAAAACACGTCAGATGTCATAAACTGGTTCAAAAGCATTCAACGGAAAGCAAACAAAACTTTCATTGCATTTGACATTATAGAATTCTACCCATCAATGACAAAGAAATTGTTAACAGAAGCTATCCATCACGCACGGATGTTTATTACTAAAAAGAATACAGATCTATACTTCGTCTCAGCCCCTGTCAACTAATAACATCAAAAATCGCGTACAAGAAACAGCTTTGTCCCTGTTATTTATTTATTTATTCATTCATCTACGTATTTGTTTAGTGATTTCATTTATTTATTTATTTATTTACTTTTGTTGAGGGGCGACGTTTTACCATGATTGGGCTCATCAAGGACAAAATGGGAATTCTTAACTTCGAATTATCCCTCCACCCCGCAAAAAAATCCGGTACACACGAGAAAAATGACCCTACAGCAGAACATTCCTTATGTTGTAATTTTGAAGTCACATTTGAAGGTATGATGTAGACAGTATAGTTCCTTTTTTGATTTCCGTACTCGAAGAATTCCGCACTTTGATGTCTCGAAAATGAAATTTAAACCTACGTTGCCCCGACTTTGAAAGTTGAACCCACCTTCGTACATAACAATCCCGGCAATAAGAAAACCGTGTAAAACGAGAGTAAATTAACTGGTTTAATGTTGTGATCGTTCGGACCGCCGTAAAGGTGTATGATATGGGTCGGACCATAATACCCTGGGTGGGCTAGAGAGAATGAGGATGTTCATTGTTTTTTTTTAGCTTTTTTGTATTCGGAGTTTACATAGCATGTATACTTCTTTACTCATTCATAAAATTTTACTCTTACGAATTAATCATTGAACAACTTTGGCCAAAGACCCCAGATACAGTCTAACATGGACACGAGATAATATCCACGTTTGTGTAAGTTCTTCCTTCCATAAAAGATTTTGTTGAAGTCGTAACTAGAAACTGTGGGTAAAGTGTCACATGAGTTTGCACAATACCGTTGTCACAAGAAGGTCGATATGATTATATTTCGATGGATGTGGTGTACAGAATTAATTGTAATGTGCACGTGCATCTTTAGTTGATAAGTTTGGTTAATGGGCTATATCTGAAGTTTTATAGAATCAAATTCGTTTTGACTTCGCAAAGACTCGAAGTGTACAGCAGTCTAACAGTGCTAAAAAGTGTGGTGGGCATAGCTTACAGGTAAATAAGAACACAGTTCTATTTGCTCAATCACTTTATAATAACGCCAACGTGAAACGACAATAACAAACAAGTACAGAACAGGTTGAAAATGCAGGAATGTCTGCAATGTCTTGTTGCACATGCGAATTGACACAAGGGTCATGTGTTGTACATGACGTACTATGCAATGTTCTCTAACAGGAAATTGGTTGATTTGTACAGTATACGAATCTTGGCAATTATGGTATATTATTTTGAAAGTTTTTGTTACCACCATATTTAAAGAAGTTAATAAAAGCAGTGATGATACCAAGATGAAAAGGAAACAAGCTACCATTCTTTTTCAGAGGAGTAAAATCCTCCATGGTGGTAATGAAGCACGAAACAGTATACATGTGTTTTATCATACACTCTCGAGTTTTTCTCGTCAATGCCAGTGTTAATATGTCAGATGGCGATGCGGAGGCTGGAGGACCATTGAACGTCGCTGCAGTTTGTATAGGTCTGCTTGAAGTAGCTGCAGAAACCTTTATCGTGTCACTTGGCGCTTGTTGAATTCAATGACCATATATCTCTACTTGCACAAAGGCCGCTTCATACTCATTTTCACAAGTTATTTTAAGGATATAATCATCAAAGATGCCGATGACTCGAATCTTTTAGCTTAATCTTGACTAGAACTGTCGACTTCAATGCATGAATCTTGCTTTGATGTAGCATACACCAGAGTTTCCTATAGTTTCACCGTATCGTACGAGTTTAGTCAGATGATGATTATGCACTTCCTGCTGCCACTGTCTTTCACTATGGTCGACTTCATGGTCGCGCCAACAACATATCATAGGCCAAGACACCATGGGGGTCATAAGTCTATTTCAATATGTCTTTGATTGAAATCTTTGAAATCAGTGTTCTGATAAATGTGAGGTTTTTGAATTTTTGATTGTATTCATATTAACCTGTCACTTTATTGTCATTGTAGTTCTTATCTGCTTAGACGGTGTTATTTTGAACTTAGAACGCAATAACATCATCATCAATACTTTTTACTGGCTAAATTTCAACTTTGAGCCATCTTAGACTGTAACTTACACAAGACCATTTTGAATTTGGAGGGAATTTATTTAAACCAAGCCCTCTACTAGACTGAACGTTGAACCGACTTTGACGGTTATACGAGCTTTTTAATTTGGAGCGATTTAGACTGCTGCTTTTCAATACATGTTGACTCTGTGTATTCAATATACTTTGGTTTTACGCATTACATCAGCGCATCACCGTTCTAATGTACATTGGTAAACCTACTTGATGCAAAGAACATGCTTAGATTTTGTATCACTTCTTTAACCTGAAAGTTCAGTCACTCGAAATAATGACGAATCCTTTTAAAAATACTCAAGTACGTTAAGTAATACAGCACAGTGCTGTTAAATCTGTGTTTCTCTTCGTCAATGTAAAAATGAAGAGAGTAGTAGTTTAAATCCATTTAATTATCGAAATCACAACACAGAAAAATTCACAAACTTCAAGCTACAAGTCAAGACGTATAGCAGCTGCAGACAAGTTTCTCATCAACAGTAAGACCCTCTAACCAGTTGCTTTCCATTTTGTAGCCCCAATATTTCATACTTCACTTTTGCTCCGCAAACAATGGGTATCCCAAAGATCTGATAGTCGATTTAAGCCAAAATACATGGATTAATACCGCGTTTAGTCCCCTAGCGTTGCATGTTCACTGTCACAGGTCATATGACTCTTGCGCCCTAAAGCCTTTTAAAGAGAAGAAAATTGAGGCAAGATGTGAATCCAGTATCCCCAATTGTCGCACTGTCGAATCATCGAAAATTAAGCATGACGAGTGCCATCTTCATTGAGGTTGCTGTATTGTGTTGGGGCTGCAGATAATCTTCATATTAGTGATAATTGTGGCATTTCGTACGGAACACAGTCCAATTCCTGTACAACTGCAAAATTACTATGGGAATGTCCTCCTATCCACAGGCATAAATTGCTCTGAAATGGGATCCTTCATTTCTCAAAGTTGAGATACTTTCTCAAATAATCCCTCATTTGCATCTACCTGACACATAATTATCCATGAGGGGTTATTCGATGTTATTCGTTCTTTTGTATTCAAATTTTTTAAGGGTATTTTGTGGGCTATTTTCTTCGTGCTGGCTGATGTTGGACACATGTAATATGATGTATTGAGCTACCTTTGCCAATTGTAGCTAGAGATTGTCGATAAGGAGCTTTAATTTATCATAAGCGGTTAGGCCGGAAGACAACGGAGTATGTTCGTAGTTTTACATGATGTCCTTCCACAATTCCTTTTCCTAAATATGACCCTCCCCTTTACCAAACTTTATAATAAGATGGGTAGCAGAGAATATTTTGTACTCCGACTGTGTTTTCAAAAGCTGAAATGAAAAGTAGAGTCTGAGTGTAACAGCTTTAAATAACAGTATTTCTGCTAGCCGACAGACGTTGTCAAAATGCAAATAACATCCTACAATGCAATGAGTTAAAATTAAGAATATTTCTAATAGCAAAATTATGACTGATACAAACATCACGTGTAAGATCAAAATCTAACCACATCGTATTATTGTAGGCCAACTTCAAATTGGACATTTGTTTTCTGTATATTTACACCAAACATATAAACTGTCAACACTGTATACAAAAAAAAACTTCTAAAAAGAGTGCAACTCACTTTCTGAGAACAGTTGCCAAAATTACGAACAATAAAATGGGCTCTAAAATATAAATATCGGAGCTGCCTTTGCATATCCGCATCATCTTCATGGGCGGAAGACATGACATATCAGAAATACTTATTGCTATTTACAGAATTTAAAGGTTTCCAATACAAAACAGGGCTCGAAATTAACTTTTTTCCCCGGTAGTCCCATTGGGCTACAATTTTCTAAACTTGGTAGCCCTGTGACAAGGTCCGGTAGCCCATGCATGAATATAGAGTTTTTTGTAATAGATATTTTTATGTATATCTAGACAATGAAAGATTTATTTTGCATGATTCTATCCAGGAAGTGAATTTTCTAGTCATTTGATATCAATACCTGCAGATCATAGCCTTAGGAGAACGGTATAGCATATGTAGTGGACAACGGTGACGCCTCAAAGTTTCACGAAATATTCACACATACGCAGAGCTTATATACAAATTTTGATGTTCGCCATGACAACGACTTTCCACTCAGCACGCGTAAACATAACATTGCTAAAAATAGGTTGGCTATGAATTTCAGGATGGCAACTTGGTACAGTCATGTTCCTATTACATTATTACATCATGTACTTTCGTAGCAATTTTGGCTACATCATGGCATAATCTCTTACACTTCGGAAAGCGTAATTTGTGGATGGTCCGGCACTTTTTTCTTTCCAGTTTGAATAATTTTGTGTTCAATTGTGGGTGAAGCATTGTGATTAAATAACTATGAAAATGAATTTTTATTGGCCATCATTTTCCGAGCCTGTCATCAAAGTACATCAGTTCAGATACTGATGTTTTATTGAAGGTTTGACGCAACAAATTCGACTGCACTGTCGCCTTTTAATTTGCATAACAAAGTCATAGTCTGGCCTTTCTTTGTTCAGCTGGTTTGACTGCATGGGCGTCATCTCACAGCGATCAACATCATGTCGCCCACTAAGTAATTTCATGTCCCAGGCTTTGGTAGTCTTTGTGGGCTACCATTTCATGGGTTTTGGTAGCCCCAGGGAAAAGTTGGTCTGTGGACACGGGACTACCGCTAATTTCGAGCTCTGCAAAAGTACACAAGGGATTGTAGCTAGTTTTGGGAATCTTTCGTGTCATTCTTATATTTAATTTCATATATCTGGCATTATTCAATAGATTTTGCTGTATTGAGAACTCTGCTCGATTAATTGCGCTTACTAAGAGTAATTACTGGTTATCAAACAAACAAAAGCGCGCGTCTGTACGGAGTGAAATCTGGCAGGAGATGCTCTAGGGGTGTGCTGTTGTCTCTCTTATCACTGACAAATAGAAGAAACAGACGAGCAACGTGGCATGGCTTTTGTTCCATGGTCGTCTCGGTAGACGTATGGCCTTTTCATATTAAAATGAGCTTCACAGGAGTTAGATTTTTGAGACCTTTGTTCGTGGTTGATAATTGCACGAGATTATGCAAAAAGTACGACGAGATAGCGTCGTGCTGCAAGTCGCGTAGCAACCATACTTACTTTGTGAGCTCTCAGGGCAGAAACACTGCTTCACGCCAATCAAAACATAACACGCCCGCAGTTTCATAAACACGTCCTTCAATGACCAACTTTTAATAGACGATATGACTGACCGTAAACCATTGAGTAAAACCAGACAGTATCGATAGAAGATTTTCAAATTTGGTTGAAACACACTCATTATATATTCATAAAAATGTGAGAGAAATTTTTAAAATGGTAAAACTCACTTTCCCGAAGCTCAAAACTTTCCCGTTTTCGCCAGCATGCCGATTCCACTCAGCACCACATGACTACAATAACACAAACTTTGCCGAACATACTTTCGCTTAAAAATTGAGGGACTGTGATGAAGAAAAGGAGAGGAACTGACAGAGAAAACAGTGAGAAAAACTCAATAATAAGCATATTAATAGTTTTTGGGTCGCCTGTGGTGTCTATGACATCCGCGCTCATTGCTTTCATCTCGATCTCAATAGACGTACACTTGTCAATCACCGCGGAAATCGTGAATATGTTGAAAATGTGGTGCTATCAAAACTTTTGTCTGAAAATGCAAAGAATTGTTTGCCAGTGGTTGGAATGTGTGATTGCAACCAAACGGATATAGAAAATCTAGGAATGGATTTCGTACGTTTGGCAATACCGGGACCATGATTAGGCCTTTCTGGCCGACATATGCTCATTGCTTGTCCATTTTCTCCGATTCGACTTTAGGTGGAAGAACATTCATCGTCTACATCATATCCTGAGCTCGAAAATTTTACTTAGGAAGGCATCCGATCGTCGTTTGAGTGATGCTTTTGTCGAAAATCGTTCACCAGGTTACATGAACGTCTATTCTTTCTTCACGCTTTGAAATAGAGAAAAACTTAAAGTGGGTCATTTTGTAGACTTTGACAACATTGACACACATCACGAAGAATTTCGTAAGCGAGGATTGTAGTTGTATTAAATAGTGTATTTTGTTGTGATAATAAATGTTCCGTAAAGTTCAATAGTTAACACCGTCTTTCAATCTTTGACTAAATTATCCGAAAACTATAAAAAGGACTGTTTCACTGGTATATCTGTTTCAAAGTCTGATCAATGAAATTTGTGAAAGTGTGAAAACTACTGCACTATGCTTTCTGAAGAATCCCACACAGACTTCTGATCGGATAAGATGTCATTGGAACTTTCTAAACTGTTTTAAAGGATCCTTCTGCCAATAAATCTCTACTTCAGTGTTATGTTTCAAAATGAAAAGATCAAGATCAATACTCTGCTTCATGGCCTTTACTATGAAGTCTGCCTAGTAATTTCCTGATAAGCGTTGGCGAATCTTTTGACCAAGGCTTTCTCTTTGAATTCCATCCCAGTCTTACCATTGACGCTATCTTTCAATCATTTATGCCCGGGTGCCGTGTTGGTGTTGCTGTAACATATATAAATATGTCTTCTATAATCGCTTAGATATCTTAGATATCTGTTAAAGAGGCACTCCCACTTGGTAACATTTTTAAAACACAATTTTTTAATGCCAACGGTCGATATTTGACGTGGCGACTCCGCACGGTTCGCGAGATATCGATAAAAACATGTCATTTCCCGAGCGTATTTTTTACATCCCGAAGTTTTACGATCGTTTCTGGTTATGACCCAAAATCCCCCGAAAGTGTGTTGTTGTGCTGATTGACGATATTCTAAGGAGTCCAAAACGTTCGAATGACGCAATTAATTTACCTCCTACTGCGATGACTTTATATACATCATAAGCAATGCCTTTACCTCTGGTAATTCTTTTTTAAAACTTCTCCTTAGTTTTTGTCGTTTTCATTATTCTCAATCAGTTGTATTAAATTTTTGAACAAGACCACTCAGATATCAGTTTTTACGTGTAAAATATTAGTTGCCTCTGATGACTACATTTTGTCGCCTGCCACACAGTTACGCGTGGTTCGATACATAGCGGCCGCCGTGTGTGGTATGCGCGCATACCACGCGGCGGCCACTATCAACCGCACCTATCTGTGCTAGTTACCTATGCGAATTCTGGTGAAATCAGCAAACTTTGTTTTTCGTTTATTTTGCCGAGTCAGTAGGACTCGGCTTTCTCCCATGGGACATGACCGCTCACCGACGAGAGTGGTACTGCTGTGGCGTACAACAGCGTCAGCGTAGACTCGTACTCCATAGCTTAGTTGACAATGGCCCCAGTGCCGAACGTTCTATGTTCGGAAGCTGAATTCAGGTGGGCCACCGGAATTCAAACTTTAACTTTTTTTGAGGACATGTTTTTTATCGATATCTCGCGATCCGCGCGCAGTCGCCATGTCAAATATCGACCGTTGGCATTAAAAAATGTGTTTTAAAAATGTTACCAAGTGGGAGTGCCTCTTTAAGTGTTTCCACTTATCTTTGTCATGAATCACCGCGTTTCGTGCCGCCAACACGAGTATAGGGCATGTCCTTCAAACATTGATGTCAAGTACCAATCTTGCTGTTTTTGTACCTTGTCAAACGTGTCGATGAAAGACTCGGCCGCTCTCTCCATCCTATTATCAAATTCTATACAGATGGGAACTTAGTGACGAACCCCCTTAAACCAGAATTTTTTTTTAAATTTTGCTCAAATGTTTCTCAAGGAATCTTTACTTTGGTATCATTCATTCATCTCCCGCGTGATTCAAGAATGAAAGCCGAGGATCATTGTGCAAAGTTTTGGTCCTATTATAAAATTTACTGATACAAGTACTTACATTTACTCAAATAAACTGATCCTTAAAATTCAGTGACGTCTTCACCTTATATTCAGCTCTGTGTCAATGCGGAAAATTTGAACGCAAACAATTCAAAAATACAAAACGTTCGGACTCTAGCGTGACTCTTTCAGTATATTCTCTTTTCTAAATGAGGAAAACCACCGAATATGTCACCAAAGTTGTCTAGTCCAAAGTACTCGTAGACTGAACGTAGGGAAGTTCCGAAGTTTTCTGAATTTTCTGTTGTTTGCGGTCATCGGACAAAGAATTCTTTCGAAAAAAATCTATCGGTAGCCTTGGTTTCTTTCATCTAAAAGTTCACATATGGTACAACCATGTGTACAGAATCTACGTACCAGACGAAGTGTCAGCGTCCCGCCACCCGGTGCAACTGAATGTCTGAGTTGGGAAACAGAGTTTTAACTTTTCGGCATTATCCAAGCACGGTGATTTAAAGAGAAGCGGTCGTCGGAACTGCGCATGTGCAACTTTCTTGTCTACAAACAATGTATTTCATGCTCTATATATAGATGCATCATGTCGGCATAGCTGCAACATTAAACTTTTACGACGTACATTATGACAAACATGTTAAACTTTCATCAATCGCCAATGTACCTTGGAGGTAGTGTTTACATCGGTCGTAGGGTCCCTAGCGAGCTGAGGGCGAATTTCCTACGACGGCCTCCCTTTAAGTCTGTTTTATGTTTCCGACTGTTTGTTTGCGGAAAATATAGAAAATCAAATGGAATTTTGTGCCGTCATCCCACACATGCTTTACGTCATGCCGAGACTTGAACTTCCTATCTGGTAATATGTATGGCATGAAGGCCAAGGTTTTCATGCTTCTCGTTGCATTACAGAGCCAGTAGTCGGTAACGCAGATGATCGCAGAATTTAAGGAAAATTGAAAAGACAAAACTATTATTCCTAATAATGGCAAACAGTCCTGTTTTGTAACTTCAGTATGCAATTATTGACAAGTGTGAACATCTATGACGGTCAAGTATGAACATCTTTCATTTAAAAAAATGGAGAAGGTAGGGAATATTTAGAAACTGTGATACACTAATAAACACAACTGTCAGAAGCTGTGTTTGTTTTTTACCCTTTAAGGTTAGATAAAAGAATAGCATAGCGGTAAGCAAAATGGAACCTACATTAACACAAACAGACAGCTACCATGCAAACTATTACATCGAACAAGACGACACCTAAGGGAAATAAGTTACATACAAGTACTTACAATTGTTGAAGAAATGTGGAATTAAAACTATCGATCACACTACCATGCACAACATTAATTAGAGCACAGACAAATAGAAACAGACAGGCAACGGATATTGTTCAAGGCGTGAAGCGGTTACGAAAGTCATCCATGTTCGCCTCGCCTCAGGTAGCTCTCACCTCGCTTTTCCGAAGAGTGCCGACCATGCAACCTTCAAGGGTTGGTCAACATTGGAAAGATAGAGATGCAACCTTTCCTATCTTTCGCGATGTTGACCAACCAATAAAATCCCTGATAAGTCCACGGATTAGCATAATTAGTTGTGTTGACTAATTAATTACAAGATGTGTGTATATGTGAGATAAACGTCCTTGTAATGGGGTGTAAAATAAAGAGTCAAGAGGCTAGGTTAGGCTAGTCATTTATTGTATTTACTACGATCAGTCAGAGCATGAAGAAAAGGAGAGGAACTGATAGAGAAAACAGAAAAACTCAATAATTAGCTTATTAATAGTGCCTGGGCCGCCTGTGTAGAAACGTTAGTTATATGTGCAGAACATGTTGGGTGTTTGTAATCAATGTTGTTTCCGTTGGGGGAAAACATTCACACCTCTTCATAACTTGTAATATAACATCATTTTGTCCCGTTTCAAGTTATGTTATCTAAGGGACGTTGAAGGAACGTTTCATTCTCAACGCTTGAGTTTCGACAATAAAATTGAAAAGACCGTCAAGCGGCAGATAATGTAAGGTAATACGTGCAAACCGCTAAGTGAATGGACCTAACCTTACAATAGACTCACGAATGAGTTATCAGATGACAAGGCTTTCCACATTCGAATCTCAAGGCAATAGCACATCTCATGAACGTGATAATTTAGCATGGCATCAGCCTAGCGCGGGTTCACTGATTCCGAGTTAAAAACTTTATGAAACCACGCCGACTGCCTTTGTTTTAATTTCAGGGGAGCAAATCTATTATACCGGTCTAAACAAGTCATGTTTGAACCATTACGTTTAGGAAGATGCGTCAATTTAACTGAGGATTTCACAACAACGTCAAATTCACCGAGTCAGTGTAGTTGTTTCTGACAAGTAACAATGTTTATGGAGTTTATCTTTCAAATAAGTACCTCAACAATTCCGGCAATTTCAATTTTCGCTTTGATCATGACTTGCTGAAATGAAACTAATAAACCTAAGCAAATACAGTCGTTTGAATACATAACGAAGGTTTTTTGTATCAGAATATTCCTAGATGAAACTGAAAAGTAGTTTCAGATTGTTATATTTTTATCGCCATGTAAAGTTTTTTTTTCAGACTTTCGAAAATTACACAAGCATGATGTTGTTGTCTTTGATCGAAGACACTAAAATGAAAAAAATTAAACAATGTCCGATCGATGATAAATGCATACATAATGATGCACATGCCATGGAAGGTGTAAACGACATCCCTTGAACTATTAAAATGTTCCGTTTGCCACCAAGCCAATCACTTTTAGTCCAGCAACCTATATAAGTGGTGAACACACGCGACAGTCTCAGTTAGCACGACTCCGAACCTCAAGCTATCAAGATGGTTGGAAAGTTGACAAGCAACCAGATTGCTACCAACTGCTGTAATTCGACATCTGCAGATCCAGATGTGTCTCCAGACTACGCAGGCGCTGTTCTAATGATAGGCCTGGCTGTGGCCATAATCGCAAGTAACTCTTTGATTCTTGTTGCTATTTTGACTTACCGAAAACTGCGAAACAATTATGATTACCTCTTTGTGTTCTCCTTGAGCCTTTGTGATGTCTTGGTTGGGCTACTGAACGTACCCTACGAAGCAACGGTGTATATTCTGTGGTATCCATCCCCGCTGACATGTGCAACTTTACGGGCTATCCAAGTAACTCTAAAAACAGCAAATCTTTTCATTGTTGCCTTGATTACACTTAATAAGTACATCAAGATTTTCTACCCGTTTCGATACCCGTTTTTGGTGACAGGAAAGACGGTGTGTGCCACATTGACATTTGCATGGGCGTTTCCCGTTGCTTGGGCTGCCTACGCTGTACAGAAATTAGCACGAGCGGAGAGCGTGCGAGTCGATATGCAATGTTTTCAAGAGAAGCCACCAAAACAGCTTGCCATCGTGTTCTTTATCACGAAGTTTCTTCTGCCTGCTTTGTTTCTACTCATCGGCACCACACGTATCGCCCTCTTGGTTAGAGATCAGCATCGACGAATAGCATCGCTGAACGTATCAGCGACAGGACAGGCTTCAGAGCCCAGCTCTGGTTCGATGACGAGTCAACAACATCTCACAAAAAAGGAGCTTCACGCAGTGCGTTTGGCCGCGTCGATAGCAGCGACGTTTCTCCTTTTCTGGTGTCCAATCAACATTATCTCTTTGGTTACCACCTTATTATGTAAACGATGTGGTGGCCAGATCTCCATTACGATCACTGCAAACGTGCTGAGATTGTCGCACCTGAACTCGGCAATCAATCCAATATTGTATTCTATGAACAAACCTCTACGTGCAGCGTGTAAACAGATATTGAAGCGACAAACTGGACCACTAATCGTACAGGAATGAATACAGTAGTGGATCCATCACGAATATACGCTATCCTGATTGCCGGCCATCTGATGATAGAAACTTTACTGAGAGTGAGCGAGTTCCCAAGCGAGTCCCCGACACACGCGGTAACATTTCTTGGTAAAACTTTGGTATCCTGTAAAGCAAACAAGGTCGTGACGTCATCCGGTTTTAATACACCTGTATTTTAGACTTAAAAGTTGTTAACGTCAGGTCGTGTTCGATGTCGTCCCCTTCTGAATACCTAAACTGCATCTCCGTCGCAACTGTGAGATTTAGGGCTGCTAATCAACAAATGTTGTTAAAACATCCCTTCACAGTTAATAGGGGAACATTATCATGTTAGCTGACAGACATAGCTGCAGACCCAATGAGAAGAGCATTACACTGACTTGAGACGTTCTCCTTCTCGTGGTTTGCCGTTAGCTTAAAAATGGCAAACTCAGACTTGGACGAATAAAGGAAACTTTTTGCGTGAATGAGAAATTCACTCATTCCCACTAAATTTGTGAAGAACGATGCAAAAGCACTATTTTGAAATGCCATGGAGGTAACCTCCATGAAAATGCAGTCATTACGGAGACTTTGGAAGGCGATGCAATATTAAGCCTATCAACGTTAAGATACAGAACGGTTCGTTATGGCCAGTTTCATCCGCAACGATTACTTTCAGAACCTTCGACTTTCTTCTCCGCTCAAGGCACTAACGTCGTCAAACGCTGAACAAGTTACATCATTCCGTAATTCAGTGTGGTTTTAGTTCTAGAATCAGATGTCCAAGCGCTAATATATTTAATTTGACAAAAGAAGAGGGAACGATTCATAGTTACATCAAATTTATGTCATATTTCTGCTACTGGTATCAACTTGAACACAATTCCAAACGACTAGAGTGGCAATGACGGAAACCGCGTGCATTATTATCAGATCAACCATCACATGAGGGCGTGTTATTAATTGGACACCATTTATCATCATATGTGTCCATGATGTTTGTTTTGTAGAGACCTTTTGTGTAAACAAATGCACAGACTTTACTTAGTCGAATCCATCGTACATCGCAATGATTTTTCTATTTTTTTCTGGCATTCTCATTTTTCTCCAGTCGAACTCTGAGGTTTGGTGTTCTCCTACACGTTCGATTTCAAAACTGAAATGAGTCTTATCTCAACTTGAACATCGATTTCATGTTAATTGGCTTCAGACTCTGTCCGTTACCCATCTACGCTCTGATTCTAGAAATTCACTTTGTGATACACATGTCAGAAATAGAGTGTCTCTGGCACGATCGCCTAAAAAGGTCTCCGAAAGTGTCTCTAGCTTGCTGAGCAAGCTTTGTTCCCAACTGAAAGTTTCCACCTCGCTATGGAAGGCTACGAGGCTGTACAGTATTCCTTTACAGTCTTTGTACAGTTCGCCACTTTTAATGCCTTCATTCTCAGACGAATACCAAATCCTTATCTGTGTTGGTGGTTGCTAGAGCTTTATTTCACCAATTAAAGAAGTCCGAGTGGGTATCGCTGGATTCCTTGTTGTGGGGGACCGTGATAGAGGGACCATGTTGTGGGGAACGCTCGATTGAAGGCGTGCGTATGATGATACAAGTCTGGTCACATGACTGGCTGTGCCAACCACAAAATGTAAGGGCTATGTCACATTGTCAGACTGAGGAAAGCGAAATGGCCAGGACAAAATGGAGTCAGAAATTTACTTCGATCTACGATGGATTGAAAATCTTTCAAGTAAACGCCTTTATTCTTATTATACATATATACGATCAATTTGAACTGGAAGCACACTTGTAATTCAACTTGAATCAACTTAAACTGTATACTGTATTATCAACAGGAACTTTTTGAATTGGAATTTGGAGTGTATTTACATTTAACCTTTCACTTAATTGTAACTTACCCTGTTTAGACTGCATTAATAAGACGACTTAGAAATTATTATCAACATGAGCTTTTGAATGTGGAAGTTGTATATTTTAAACCCTATATTTAATCATAATTTAGAACCGCCTTAGACTTCACATTTAACGCGAGATTTTTTTCGCACTTTAACTTCGAAGCTCTTCAACTGTGTTACGCGATCTTTTTTGATTCGCAGCGCAATTTTACTAATTATATTAAACATTTCATTACAGCTTACAGCCTACTTAGGTTGTTGGTATTCACTATACTTAGACTTTATGTATTGCACCACTTACTTGTCTCTTAAATATGCATGAGAAACAAAATACATCGTTTTGTATCATTTTAGCGAGTAGTTTATTTGTAGTATTAAGAATCGAATATTTAGTGATAGCCGAGTACTGAGACTAATTTCAAACAGTGCATTACTGCATCTATTCGTCGGTGAATTATTATTCTCGGAGATCACCGTTCAAAAGTTTCAACTTTTGCATTTACCCTACCAATGACTTAATTATTCTTGAGGTTTATCAAATGTTATCAAGTCACGGTATTTTAAATTTTAAGAGATACTAAGATAATCTTAGTGGAGTGGTTATAGTGTAATATTGTGTATCGAGCTAGCTCCGCAGCGTAATTAAGTCAAGAATGTCACAAGGTTTCTTCACTGTAGCATTTGGTTATAATAATATTCATGATGTATTGTCGTCTGGAGAGTGCATGAGCTGGTAAAGCCGTCGACATCCGACAGAGTTAAATCAATCGCACATCAAAATGTATTACAATTGTGTAATAAAGTTATCAGTATCAGTATTGTATTACCACTGACTTTTCGCAAATGTTGTTTTCTGCATTCACAATGATTTTTTCTCTCTCTCTCTCTCTCTCTCTCTCTCTCTCTCTCTCTCTCTCTCTCTCTAAACATACGTACAGCAATATACCACACGCATATGTATATATTTTTCTCTCATAAATGTATGTATGTATGTATGTATGTATGTATGTATGTATGTATGTATGTATGTGCTAAGACTCACACACATGATATTTCATTCTTAAATAAACTGCGCTGTCAGAGATCGTTGTAAGTGATGTTGGTTACAGAAGTGTCATTTACAAGGCCAAAGCCTCAACACGGAGTCAATAAAGAGGTTTACTTAGACTTCACTGATAATCCCTTCAAGATACGCTTCGCTGATCACATGCAATCAAAAAGTATGAGAACAGGACTGAACTATCAAAGTATTTTTGTCTCTCAAGAACAAAGACCAGGAATTTGATGTATCTTGGTCAATCATTCACAGCGCATCGAGTTACTCTGATATAAGCATTATAGGCAAGCGATTTAATCTTTGTCTAATAAACGCTCTAAATCGGTTTGAAAGTGTCGCCATCAAAACAAATATTATTTATCGAAAGGTTATAGTATAATTGTACGTCATTAACGTCATTACCGTGTATATGAGCGTGAAGAACCGAACTAAAGAAAATCAGTCTGAAAATTGCAAGATGTATGAAAGTTAAGTTACAGATATAATTACTTTGCACGAACTAATTTGTGTAATATATATATATATATATATATATATATATATATATATATATATATATATATATATATATATATATAATTACAAAATTTACTTCAAGTGCAAAGTAATGATATGTGTTACTTAAGTTTCAAGTATCCTGCAATCATCAGACAGAAGAAGTAGTGAAAGGATTCTTAGCTCAACAGTCTTATATATGTGTGATCGAGGCGTATCATTCTATTTGTAGGTGGTGTTAAAATTTGATAAATAATATTTGTTTTGGTAGCGACATTTTGAAACCAGCTCCCAGCGTTTGTTTAACAGCGTAGATTTGTCAGCACTGATAATGTGTAGCTTTTCTGATATACAAAGATTACATCGCTTCCTTATGTTAGAGTAACTTGATGCTTTGTCAATAATTGACCATGAAATGTCAAACACCTGGTTCTTTTGTTTGAGGGACCAGACGTACTTCGAGAGGGCGGTAAGCATCAAGTTACTCTTTAGCACTCGTTTGCACTGTAATTTCCCACGAGGACATCTGTATACTTCGATATATGTAAGCACCAACATCGGACAGAGATTCCTTTCCATAGTAGCCAAATGTTTTCCGGTAAATCACAAGCTCAGAAAAATATTCAACAGAAACACCATAAAGATCAGCTACAGCACCATGAACAACACGAAGCAGATCATCGACAGCCACAACAAACGCATTTTGAAACAACATCGCAACAACAATACCACCGAGACCAACAACAGCAAGACATGCAACTGCCGACAAATAGACACATGCCCACTCGACGGTAACTCGTGCCTTCAAGCCTCCATCGTCTACCAAGCCACAGTCACACGCTCAGACAACAACATCTTCGAAACGTACGTTGGGCTAACAGAGAACGACTTCAAGACAAGATACAGAAACCACATTACAATATTCCGACATGTACGCTCCAGAAACTCCGCCGAACTCAGTAAACACATTTGGACGCAAAAGGACAACAACATCACGCACACTATCTCATGGAAGGTCTTAGCCAAAGCCAAGCCATATGACAGTACTAACAAGCGGTGCAACCTTTGTTTAACAGAAAAATTTATTATCATCCGCCGTCCAGAATGTTCCATACTCAATAAAGAAATGAACTTGTGTCATCATGCCGTCACAGAAGGAAGACATTGTTATGCAACAACTAGTAACTCCTAAATACATCCAACGAAGTAAATCAGTCCTCTCCGTAACATGAATATTCATAGCAGCAGCAATATATTGTTACGCAACAACTGTCAATCTCCACCAAAATTCCACCATCTGCGTAACCAGCGATGTGTACCTAATGTAGATTCACTCCAGTCTAGTCTCCTGATGAGTGAGTCTCGCCACTCACGAAACAACGTTGTAGAGATGAAATTGTAAAATCAATTCTCCAACAACCATTATATATATATATATATATATATATATATATATATATATATATATATATATATATATATATATATATATATATATATATATAAATCAGATACCATAATCGATGGACTAAGAATAATATACAAACGAGTCTACTATTGAGAGTGAATTATACAGATTTTATTAACTCGACTCGAAAGTATTCATCAAATCTATTCCCCCTCTTCTGATGAATGTGAACAACCATTTGATCCCTGAGATTCG
>LD352203.1:230563-261442 GCA_001465055.1 Ptychodera flava | reverse complement strand
ACTGTGCTTACGTCATGGTCATCCGGGTATTTGGCGGCTGCAGCTCGAAAATCGTCAAAAACATGCCTGGAATATTTATGAAGATGACATGTCATTCGCTTTCGAGACGTGCGTGAAAAATAGAAATAAATGCCAACGAATATCACGACTACTTACCTAAGAGAAGTCGCTTTGATTTTTGCATACAACCAATCCAGTTTTAAGATAACGTGTTCTTTCAACAATGCAAACTTTTCACTCGCCATTAAAGGATATGGTAATTCGCTAAGTTTCCGTAGGTTGAAGAATTCCTGAAGACCAGGGGTTGGGACGCCACCATGCGATCACTTTCACCTTTTACTCCGCTCTTTGTCGTGTAGGGCTTCTTCTCGCCAGTAAAATCGAAATTAATTCACAATAAAATTGCAGCAAAACGAGACTCGGACATTTTTCTACATCATGTTATCACAATTTTGACTCAAACTGTTCAGCAATATCTCTTCCAGATGTATGAGAGTCTTTTATCATCGACGTTGTAAATAAAGATGATTCCATGCTCAGCTTAGATATGATTGACTGTTGGTGCACCTCTTCTACACTTTGTATCTGTTTTTCTGACATGGAAATTACCGGTCACCAATTACTCACCATCTGACCATGTGCCGAGAAAGAAATCGCCAGTGTTTGAATGCAGCAGTCTTCTTGTTCTTTCATCAGCCAAGTAACGATCTCGTGCCGCCTCTTTGAACTGTCGATGGTTCCATGACGTCACGCGAGCGCCATCAGAGTGATCGTAAATAATGACGGCTACCAAGGCCTTATGATGATGTGTGGAATCTGGCATGTCACATGTAAAGTACGGTACGTGTGTAATGTACTCGCACACAGCAATAAAAAACTGCTGAATAAAAAACTGCAGTGAATATTAGGATCACTTTACCAAATTCAAATTAAATAAAACAGGCATGAAAGGTGACCGGAGGTTTTTGAAAAAGAATTTTTTCTGAAAGTGTATTAGCATGATTCATTTAAGAAAACATGCATTGTTTGGCGTTGTACATGTATGTGTCATCATCTGCCTTCGGTTAGCTCAGTCAATATATGGTGAAAATTTGATCCTAGAAAATAAATTATTTATTACAGTTTTCAATAAACATACACAAATAATCTTATCTAAATGTCTTTTGAGTATTTTGCTACTTAGTTCCTAAAAACTACAGAACTTTGTCCAACCCTTAAAATAAATGGTTCCTTCTAGGCTTCCTGAGCTTTTGCTTTAGAGGTTGCCTTAGGAAGCTGGGGGCATATTGGTGCAATGCCGTGTTTTCCCCTTGCCAATTTCATTCTCATGCATGTGCATGCGCAGACAAAACAATTTACAGGCGTTTCTCTTCATAAAACGGCCCAGAAATCGGACTCTGGGAATCTAAAGTCGATTTCTGTCCAAGTCTGATGTGGAGATTGATAGAATCCCACACCTCAATGGACTAAGATGGAATGCCTCACACAAGTTGGAGAATTTCTGTCTCAAACTTGCCTCCGGCTTGTGTAAGACAGAAATTCCCCAACGACTGTGAGACAATCCATCTCAGCCCATTGGGGGTGTGGACTTACCTTTCTCGTGTCTCTGCAATACTTGAGAAAATTGCAGTTATTTTCAGAAATCACCCCTGTCATCAATAATTTTGTCTGATACACAAGGAAGCCAGGATAAACAAACAAACAAATAAACAAATCACCAAAAATCAACCAAACCAAGCAAACACACAACCAGTTCTTGTGTGTCTTACATGGAAAAGTTGCAAAATTGGTCTGCAATAAAAAATAAACCTCAGCTTTGTTTTCTTGATCAAATTTCACTACAAATTGATACCAAATAGGGCAAAATTATGTTCACAGCCTTAACCACTGTCCAACAACATATCGTGCATATTATATCATACCAGTATTTTGATGGAACAAATGCAGCGATCTGGTCGAGACGCAAAAGGAACCGTGGTATATTGGCGATATACCACGGCTGGCATACGCGCGAGCTCACAGTTTGAGCACAACTTCATTTATGACGCTCCACGCCAGAATTTAAATATACTTACCCGTTCACTTCATATATGCACGAGCGATAGCTTGTGCATATATGTCGTGAACTGGTCAAAATCTCGTGGTATACCATCGCTGGGTGTGCTTTATTGCTTAAATAATACATAAGAAAAACTTTGAATAGTAAAGACTATATGAAAAAATATGTGACTAATTTTGCCATTATTACACCCAAAATTTCAGAGGTTAAAACATTTATCTGATGGAATATTCAGGACTCGAAATTAACTTTTCTTCCCAGTAGTCCCATTGGGCTACCAATTTCTGAAGTTGGTAGCCCAGTTTCAAGGTGTGGTAGCCCATGTATGAATGAAGAGTTTTTGTAAAGGATATTTTATTTATATAGATTAATTTTTCATGATTCTATTAGGAAGCGAATATTCTAGTCTTTGGACAACAATATTCATTTGACATCATAGCTTTAGGAGAACGGTATAGCATGTGTAGTGGACAACAGTGACGCCTCAAAGTTTGAAGACATATTCACACATACGCAGAGCTTATATGCAAATTTTGATGTTTGTCATGACAACGACTTTTCAGCACTTTCTCAACACGTGTAAACATAACATGGCTAAAATGGGTTGGCTATGAATTTCAGGATGACAACTTGGTAAAGTCATGTTCCTAATACTTTCATGGCAATTTTGACAATATTCCTCCACCAAAGTACACTATCATGGGATGATCTCGTACACTTTGGAAAGCGTAATTTGCTAATGGCCCGACAGCTTTTTCTTTGCAGTTTGAATAATTTTGTGTTTAATTGTAATTAAATTACTATGAAAATGAATGTTCATTGGCCATCATTTCCTGAGCCTGTCATCCAAGTACATCAGTTAAGATAATTATATTTTATTGAAAGTTTGTCACAATAAATTCGACTGCACTGTCGCCTTTTAATTCACATAACAAAGTCATAGTCCGGCCTTTCTGTGTCTAGCTTGGTTGACTGTATGAGTTTCGGTCATCTCGCCCATTAAGTAATATCATGTTCCAGGCGTCGGTAGTCCTTGTGGGCTACCATTGCGTGGGTTTTGGTAGCCCCAGAGAAAAGTTGGTAGTCTGTGGACGCGGGAATTAGCCAGAATTCACAATTTGCCTACTCTCTCATGATCATCATTTTGTGTGCTCTTCGGCAGGAGCAATTGACCTGGCCAGAGTTGGATTAACTCAAGTTGGCTTAGACCGATAAATCCGAAAAGTTCATCGATGCGTTAAAAAATTAATCAATTTAAGAACTTGCCCTAGGAATATTACTTTACAAAGTGCTAATAACAGGTAGCGGTTGAACACATGCGAGCGGAACGGTGCAATACGTGTTTATTTTTTCTGCACGTACATCCTTTACAAATATGCGGACTTGTGATAGTTTTGGGGGGACTTGAACAATTTTGATCATATAGAGGGGGGGCATTTGAATTTTTTTAGGGTACTGAGGGGGGATCTGAAAAAAAAAAGATTTCAATCGTGTTTCCTCCAGCCCCCCCAATAGTTATTTGTGAACGCAGCCTAACGGTGTATCGTGTACCTTGAAGAATTATTGTCGACAGTCATGAAGATAGACGACATCACATTTTGTATCTTGTGAGAAGGAACTTTTCTTACTGCAGCTGTTTTAATACTAAATCAATTTGATTCACC
Organism: Ptychodera flava; assembly: GCA_001465055.1. Lineage (NCBI taxonomy): Eukaryota > Metazoa > Hemichordata > Enteropneusta > Ptychoderidae > Ptychodera > Ptychodera flava. The sequence continues at coordinate 257,719 of LD352203.1, read as the reverse complement.
GTAATTATAGACCACGCGCCCACTAGTCGCTTGGTATTTGTTTATAGCTTGGCTCGCGCATAAGTTGTAGGTTTTCATGATCACCCTACCACCAGTATGCTAAAATCCCCGTTCCCTCTGTTATGATATTTACCATATTGTCAGTAGAAGCGTCTGTGTACTAGCAACCATGGACTTACAGCATATCGTGATTTAGGTATCCAAACAAAGCTAATCACGGAGGAAGACATCGTTAACAGCTGCCTCTGTATTTTTCACCGGCTTTTACTTTTGATAAGGGAGCATTCGTTTTTATTGAGGGAGGGGGTCGATGGAACTTACAACGAAAAAGGAGCCAGCTTGGACTCTGTCTTGTGCCGCGCGACAAAATAAACGCAGTCACTGACGTTTTTTACAGACAAAACACACAGACAATGTAGCAAATGTCATGAAATCTTTTTCTATTGAAAAAGCGTGCTGGCGTTACCAGGACTTACTTTTTTGAACGTGTTGATTTCGTCATGGATGTGTAAGACAAATATATCCATGTCTTGAACAAAAAATTGAAAAAATCTAAATTTCAATATTATGGTTTTATCCGACTCACAAACTGAAGCAAGGGTTTTCCGTCTTTAAGAAGAAGAACTGGCGCTAAAAATGGATAGCGTGTATGGAAAAACACACTATGGACCCTAGTGGTACGGATAGTCGCTTGGGAGGGGGGGGGGGCAGAGGTGTCGGTCAAACAGTCGACGGTGTGCTCGCTGTTATTCTCAGCTCGTCATGAGGAACTTTTTGTAACAATAAGAATACAAATTGAATCTTTTGTTTGATTTGTGGGATTGATTGAATAGGCGGTGTGCCTTTGTTGACATTTAGTTTGGGTGTACTGTTTGTAAAACGTCTGCGGCTGCGTTTATTTTGTTGCGCCACACAACAGACAGTCCACGCCGACTCCGTTTTCGCTGTAAGCTACAAATAAAATGCAAAAAGCTACCCCTCCAAATTGAATTTCTACAATTTGACCCTCCAATGATAAATTGTAAAATGTGACATCCCCAAGTTTTCATCTGATTTGATTGATTAACCCTTTGCACCCTAAGGCCCCGGGGTGTAGTAGACATTTGGAAGTACCATATGGCGTGACTTATGAAATAATCAAAGACTGTTCCCAGGGGTGGGGGCGGTGTTTTTCAAAATGACACTGCGAGAAAAATAGTGACCCTTCAAAAGTGATTGCAAGAAAAAGAGTGACCCTCGCCAATCTTTGCCAAAGGTCATGTAATATCCATCGTAACGACTTCATGATTTTGTGATGAGCGATCATTATCCAATTTTGCCTGTGTTTTTGACCTGATTCTCCGTCTTTTTCATAATTTATCTTATTAAATGAGAAATTAATACGGCTAAACTTTGAGTCCGTAGCGAAAATCGACAAACCGGCGATGGAAATTACTTTCTAAAAGATGGTATACCATCAAAGATAAAAACATGGAGTCAAAAATCGAACTTTTAATTAGAGAAGCACGTTTCCTGTAATCGATCAATATTAGAAATTACAAACAGCCGTTATTGTGTTTGTGAATTTCACTTTTGTAATTTAAATGTTATTTTTAAAAAAGGGCGAATTCTTAAATTCTTCTCAATGTTTCAAAACGTGTCCGTGCAAGTTACGATATGCTATGTTAAAACAATCCTATATTATTAGGGTTTGTGGATCATAAACAATTTAGAAAATGAAATGAAGACATGAAGAAACAAGTTACTTCCGTTAAACTCTCCGTCTTTCAAGAGATACGTTCCTCATTGTAATGCATGACCAATTAAAATTTAAACGGTTAAAAAATCGTCAAATTATGCGTTCTAACTAACTTTTATGGTAACGTGAACAAAAATACAGCCATCAGCCATAACACACATTCATTTCTGCACAAACAACACTCAAATCAAGAGTGTATCGCCTGTGTTACATACAGTCACCTTTACTCATATAAAATTATCTTAAAAAGCCTTGAAATCTCGGCAATTACACAGTGAACTGCTTTGAAAGCATTGGAATTAGACGAACTAGACATATTGTCTAAATCGAGGTGTTACAAACACTGTCGGGTGCAATTAACAAATGCAGTACTTCAAAGCAATTCACTGCGGCGCCGGTAGTGGTTATGTAAGTTAACAAAGGAATCCAAATAAATTCAACTCGTAAGATTACGCTGAACACACACTAATTTACTCCGGGCTATTGCTCTTATTCAGTTATGTGAATCAACGCCATGATGAATAACCAGATAAATAGCGCAATGTCTTCGTAATGCTACACAGGTATTCGCACGCTGTACAATCAAGTCTATAAATAAAAGCTTTTTTTAAAGTAGTGAATGTGATGTAGCGGGAAAATCGTAACTATTTTTCTGACAACGATGCTGTAGCGTTATCGTAATATTCCGGGAGAAATTACATGTAACTCAGTACCGGTCACGTTCACTGCTCACTCTGCAATTGCTGTACCTAGCGTGTTGTGACTCTCACAAGCCTATAGGCGCATTACAGTCATCTCGTTCAGGTGTTTCACACAGAGAGTAACATTAACGCATTGCAACTTGTTGAGATGCCTTTATTAAACACAATCACCGACAAGAACCAGTTACAGCAATAATTAGTTGGTAATAAGGGCTAGCACAGTCCACGATGCTCCCTGCTTGGAGACAATACTCACGGGTTTTGATGATGTACGAACCTCGGTGCCGCCTCGGTATCGCATCGGGGAATACCCACTAAGAGGTCGTCGAGATACGTACACACAGTATTTTCTGTCACTTTTCCAAGATAAAATACGTTCATTTCTTATGTCAAGTTGTCACATACAGTTAGGCGTGAGAGATACAGTTACAGTGAAATTGTCCGGGAGTACATGTTTGTGAATAAGATCTATAAGGTGTGGCTTATACGTGCAATTGATGTGAATAACATACAAAACATTCATTCCTTCATAAATGTCATAACAATTCTTGAAGTGATTATACGAGCTACACTTATCATGATAACTTATTCAAAACTGACACTTTACAAAACCACCACATAATATTATTAGATTCCTAATAGAAGTAATATTTTCGATTGTTATGTCCTCTATGATTACGTTATATCAAACATTTCTCAGTAAATAGTCAGTGGTGCATTTGCCCCAATCTTTAAACCTTATTCAAGAACTTGGAGAAAATATGGAGGAACACATTACTTCGTTACAATTCATTGTTCCGAGTGTTTCAATTTGTTCACTGTTTTATAGCAGTCAGGAACAAAACTCCATCACCATTTGTCACCGCGGCCTCCATATCGGCATGATCGGCGTCTTCATCATCTTCTGCGACGCGCCAAACTGTTGCGGATACGACACTGCACCCTGCCTCGACGACGGCTTCTCTTATGAATGGTTCATCGACTGGAAGACTGAAAAAGGGCGCTTGTCCGGCAAGATAGCGAGACGCGTTGAGTGTATTGACCATGATTAGGATACCACCAGGCTTTAGAAGTTTGATGATGTTCTTCATGGATTCTTTGAATGAATCCTTGTCGGGACTTGCAGTTTCCACACAATATGAGGTCATGATGGCATCAAAGGGCTCGTACACTTTTGGTTCGAGTGGATTTGACTTAAGGAGATCGCAATGTATTATCTCTTTGATGGATCGGCGTAACAAGGCCTGTCTATCCTCCCATGTAGTTCTGTTGGTCGAAAAGGTAACAGGTTAGATTATCTACTGCCCTAAGGAAAGACAACATTTTAGTGGTAAGACTGGCACATTTAAGTATTTTGGAATATGGGCTGGTGAAACACATCAAGACAAGTTCTTAGCCTCTACAGATTCACTAGAGAGGTTAGTTACACATAGTTACGCGCACGCCTAACGGCGCGCGGTATAGCGTTTGCGTATCCGTGCTAACGTGTGAACTTTTGGTCCAGTTGTGCATTCCCGATGATTTTGCTGCATTTTTCTCAGAAACATGCGCGTGCAATTTCTAAGAATAATTACATAATTTCTTTAAGTGATGAGCATTCTAAAACCTCGTTCTACACCCTCTAATTAAATCTGCCAATATCTTTTGCTACGGTCACGTTAGGTTTACGGAAATGTTGTGGAGGCGTCAAATAAAAAGTGGGGGCACTTGAAGGGACTCGAACATCGCGAAACGAAACTGTCTCTGATTGATATGTAATATGTGTTGGATAGTCCCTTGATAGCTGTAACTTTTGGCAATCTTTTGTGGTTTTGTTTTGTGTAGCTACTGCAGTCTCCTGTTCTACTCCCTCAAAGCATAATGAAAGTCAAGTGTGTAGCTCAATTATCAGAGCCCTGTGTTTACAGTTAGCATTGACATTCTTTAAAATTGAATTCAAGTCCGGACTAGAATGTATTTGTCATCAATAATAATTACTACGATCTTTACACATTATTTTGCCAAACAGAATATTTATTATTCTAGCATAAGCTGTGGGGAGTACAGCGCGAAATTGCAGTTGATACACGGAACAAAACGTACTGAAAGGCACAGCAAAAGTTCCCCTTTATTTGATCTCTGCTTTTGTAAATTTGTTTTACAAGCTAAAGTTTTCCAATAAGAGGAAACATGCCAACATAGCGCCCTCCTTCCCTTGAAAATGAGTGTGCGCGTGCACACACGCACACACACACACTCGCGCTGAAAAAATATATCTTCATTTCAAAATCAGGTCAGTTTTACTTTGAGGAGGGATTTCAAAATTATAGCAAGTCAGAAGGGGGACTTTGAACGCCTTTTGGTTTGTTCAAGGGGCCATTTGAAAAAAAATCTGAAGTTTTATTGGATTCTCCAGCCTCCTTAAGAGGTTTTGTGAATATAGCCTTATGCACTCGGAGGGGTCAAAGTCAAGCCTTGAAATGTAAGTTTTTTCCATATCATGTATAAGCTTCTGGTTATTAGTGTACAATAAATAATTTACCCTTATACTTTGCACAACATGATGAACGAGGCGAAACCGAGTAAATTATGGAGTGCAAAGTTTTTCTTTCGTCCATTATGGGCCGGGAGGAGTTTTGGCTAGATGCAGGAAACATCTGTGCAACAATGTCGGATAATCCGATACATTATCAGTGATAAATCTTAGGGTATGACGTCACAAAATTAATTGGTATTGACAAAGCAATAATATAATACCAAATATTGCCAGTTCTTGTCATTTGTGCTGCGACAGACATTCAACTTCGTATCTTCGTTGGGGAAATATGCGCATAGAAGAATTCTGCGGCGGAGAATTGAATGCGTAATTACGTGTATCTAAACCTCTCTAAGCTAAAATGAAACTGTAACCCAAGGTAGCGCGTGGCGGGTAATTCTACATTATTTAAAAGGAATCCATAATAATTCGCGCAATACTTGAAACTAAATGTCATGGTGTTTTTTTGTAAACACAACAACCTCACAAGTAATGTAGTAAGACTGTTGAAAGTAAAGATATAAATTTGTGTTCAGTTGACACACAAATATCACCAGTGTTACGAACATTCCTATGATTTCTCGATGACTGCTCTAAGAATTAAAAAAAAGACAATCCGCTGTACCAAGCCATTTGCTTTCGCTCAATACTTGTCCCTTGTGGATTGATAAGGTCATATTTAGTAGATGCATATATTTTCATGAGCGTTGATTCCAAGTGACATCATAATTCAGTCAAACCAAAAATATTTATCTGCAATTTATGCGAGACTTTCGGAAAATATATATTTCTGTAGGAATCACGAAATTTGCGATTCGTCATCACTTATATTACCCACTGCATTACTTACTATGGCTCACTATGCCTTAGGTAGTTTAAGGCCATGCATTTTATGACTGCCTTCCCCATCGCATTGTATCTTGCTTGATCTCAACGGAGTGAGTAACTTTTAGAGAATTGGTGCGGAAGTTTACAATCAGATTAAAAAGAGATAGGCCGGCTGAGTGCATAGTGACCAAACATCGTCATGGAAACAGGTTTTTAATAAAATACGTCACTATCGTGACACAATGTCAGAAATCTTCATTCTGAGAAACGGCTATGGCATTGACACGCGCACAACTCACATGGATCAACTTGGCCGACTCCCTTTAGCTACCTGTGATTGTGTCGGACTGATGAGCTGCCTTTTCGATTTATTCATCAGTTTATTAAGCTCCTTGCACGTTAATGTCAAAGAATAAAACAATGCCGTTTCACCGGCTGCAATTAGAAAGGTTCACCGTACAAAAACGTACACCTGCGCGGTTTCACTTAAAATCCATCTTGGTTATAGTCTGTTAGCTAATGTTTTATGCAGAAACTTACCCTTTGCCTTCCAAATCACAAACACGCTGAATGGACCGACTCCAGTCAATTGCGTCTGGCGTATTTTCAACCCATTTCTCAACAGATCGTCTGCATGATTCAGAATAATCTGAGAAAACGATTTCAGGAAATTGTGTGCAGACCTGTATTGCGTTGCCGAGGTTGGGACCACCACCAATTTCTAACAAACGGGGTCCTGTGAAGTTGTCTGTGGAAAAATCAGATATAATAGCAGTCAGGGAAAATGGAAACTTGATAATTTCACGGTGTAAAATAAATGTTGCTAGTATATGAGAAACTCCATCGAACATGGGAGCAAAATTGTTATCAAATTCTAAACATAAAAACTTGAAGTGGAACATGCCAGGAGGGCAGAATGAGACTCTAGGTGAAGAAATAGACGGATTGACAGAGACAGAGAGTGACGAAAAGAATAAGAGAATGACGAAGAAATTCCGATTTTCCAAAAGATCTTTCCAAACTTCCATCTGTTGACATCAACCACACTGATGTCACAGGATTGTTAAGAGCAGTCAGGGCTTTGCGGACCGAACTGTACACTATGAAGTAAACACAAGTATAGGAACATATGGAAAACCATATCCATGACTTATGTAAGTGGTCACATATTATAATGAGTACAATCATGTTGTGATGTGCACCATATGTTGTCCAAGAAATTACCAATGTTGCCCTAGGCATTTATCATGCTGTGCTAGGTATTCAGTATATTGTCCTAGGCATTCAATATGTTGTCCTAGGCATTCAATATGTTGTCCTAGACATTCAATATGTTGTCCTGGGCATTCAGTATATTGTCCTAGGCATTATATGTTCTGCTAGGCGTTTAATATGTTGGCCTAGTTATTTACCATGTTGTCCTAGGCATTTAATATGTTGTCCTAGGCATTCAATTTATTGTCCTAGGCATTAAATATGTTTTCCTAGGCAGTTGATATGTTGTCCCAGGCATTTAATACGCTGTCCTAGGCATTCAATATATTGTCCCAGGGCATTTCATATGTTGTCCTAGACATTTCATATGTTCTCCTAAGCATTTACCATATTGTCCTAGGCATTTGATATGTTGTCCTGGGCATTCAATATATTGCCGTAGGCATTTAATATATTGTGCTACGCATGTTGTTCAACGCATTTACAATCTTGCCCTAGGCAATTGTGGCAGTAGTTAGAGGTCTGATGTTTTGGCGCACTGGGATTACGATTTAACCATTGGCTCATTTTCTCGAAACCCTTATTGCTCCTTATTATTAGCTATACGTTTATCTTTATATTTAGTGTAAATAAAAAATAATTAAATCTGACAGCGATGATTCTATCTTAGATTTTATTTTCTCATGATCTCTGAATTTTGTAATGGATAGAGTTCAATTTGCATGATGATGTTAAATTCTTCTGAGTGTTTGCCTTCAAAGCAATCATTGATCACTGATCACTGCATATCCGCTATCACTCAACTTGACTACAGTGCCGTCAACATGCCACTTCAATACTAGCCTACATTCATAATTGAGGTAAAGTTGCTGTCAACATCATTTAAACTCTCATCAAACTTTGAAATATAATTTAATTACTGCTGAGTCTTTATCAATAAACCAGGCAACAAATGTTTTTTTGTCTTGATATGGATTTTATGGAGTCTGCAACATATTTTCCTTGCATCATCATTACTATAAGAGCCATTGATTAGTCAAGAGTAGCATGTGTACTGATCGTTTGTATGGAGTGTACTCAGTATGCCAATACTATTGCATCACGGTACACCAGTAATCAACATTAACAGCATTGTGGTGGAAAATATACGTGTCCATGACACCGAGTGAAATGTGAACTACAACTTGTACCTGTAATGCTCACGGCTAGAAGTAAAAAGGCAAAATTGTAATGCTTAGGGCAATATTGTAAATGCCTGTGACAACATATTAAATGCCTAGGGCAACATTTTAAAGCATAGGAAAACATATTAAATGCCTAGGACAACAAATCAAATGCTTAAGACTATATATTAAATGCCCAGGACAATATATTAAATGCTTAGGACAGCATATTAAATGCCTTTGACAACATATTGAATGCCTACGAATATTGAAAGCCTAGAACAACATATTGAATGCCCAGGACAACATATTAAATGCCTAGGACAAGATATTGAATGCCATGGACAACAAATTAAATGCCTAGACAACATATTAAATGGCTACGAAAATATATTATATGCCCCGGACAACATATTAAATATCTATAGGACAATATGGTAAATGCCTAGGACAACATATTAAATGCCTAGAACAACATATCAAATGCCTAGGACAATATATTCAATGCCCAGGACAATATATTGAATGCCTAAGACAACATATTAAATGCCTACGACAACATATTAAATGCCTAGCACAACATATTAAATGCCTAGAACAACATACTGAATGCCAAGCACAGCATGCTAAATATCTAGAGCAACATTGGTAATTCCTAGGACAGCATATGGAAATGCTTTAAACAATATGTTAAATGCACATTACAACATGATAATCCTCAATATAACATACTCATTGCTTTCCATAGGAACAGGTGGAAATCACTAGCATTAGGAATCAATTAAGGCTCTTAATGAAGAATGACGATTGACTTAATCCAACCACGGAAGTTCATCGGTGTGAGAGGTCACAAAGATGCAACACAGAACAAAAGTGTCAAGACACTGTATTCAGAATTTGCTGCAAGGAAGCCTGGCGATCAACTACTTAGCAAACTGGGTGATCAAGAAAATATAGACAGTGAAGGGTTCGCTGCTTTTCGACTCCTTAGTGGAGGGACCGTGCTTTAATTAAGGTTGTATGTGCCTTAATAATGAAAGACTTAAACTTTAGCTCAAACTTTCCTCAAGGAATCTTTCAACTATCGTCTTTCAAAGTCACGAAAAAACCCTGGGGCCACCGTGCAAATTTGGTTACCAGAGAAACAAATTACCCAAGATTTACTTATATCTGAAATTCAAAATGGCCGCCACCCCCACCCCCCTTGTTAACTCTCTGGATAAAAATAAAATTTTCGAAAATTTCGATTTCCAAAAAACTAAGACGATGAAAAATTTACTTATACCAAGAGCTTTAAAATGAACCCCAACATCGTTGATCAGAAAAGAATTGTAAGAGTTTAATAGTATGATGTATGCAAAGGGAAAATTTACGACGCATTTAATGTACTAAACTTAAAAACACCATATGTGACACATACCCATCGTCTTTTTTTGAAATGTTTTTGGGGTGTAACTAAAGATTTTGCTTGACATATTACAATGGCCTGAGAGTGTTCTGGTCAGACAATTTTTATGCATCAAAACATCAAAGGGTGTCGCAGACTAACACTTTGCGTGCTATTTTCTACAACTTCAGGTCGTCAATGACTTTTTATCCTCCTCGAATTATGCGATAATCACAATGTTTGTCTTCTGCGAGAGCAAAAGAAGAACTATCAATGTTGCATGACATTCATCAAGACTTATAGCATAAGTTTCACTAACATGAATGAAAGTTATACAAAAAGAAAATAGTTTTACACAAAAAGAAAACGTTTACGAAAAGAAAATAGATTTCTACAAAGGAAAGTAGGTTTTTACACAAAGAAAATTGTTTTAACACTGGGAACATGTTGTTTTTTTTTTGCAAAAACAAAATCATTTATTACAAAAGGAAGATAATTTTTTGTACAAAGAAAATTGTTTTTACAAAAAGAAAATGTTTTTTACAAAAAAGTATCGTTTATACAAAAAGCAAATGGGGTTTTCAAGAATTGCATGCAACGTTTCGCTTGCCACCCGAAAGAGATTGTAATCTGGTCACTATTAAGCAACGCTCTTTTGACAGAACGATATGACTGGAGCAGTTTCATGGCACTTTTGCTAAAAATTTTATTGGTGTGAGAAATTACCTGTTTTAAATATATGTGTACAATAAATACACAACAACAAACAATTTTTTCAACTTCATTTTTGCGTGAATTTTTGTTCAGTATTTTTCCGGTATGATACTCCCAATCATGAGCATTATGTTTTTCCAAGTCCCGCTCACACGGTGCCATGGTACCTAAAAGTTATCATGCCAAGTAACGCCGCAAGGAATTGACCGGCCAGAGACCCTTTCAACCCGTAAAAATCACGGGTAATTAGTTTATTTGATATGCATTTATGCATGGATTTGCCATGATGTGGTTGAGTGTTTATGCAAATAGGCAAACCATAAGCTGTCACTCATCGGTGGGCTATTTACTTCGAAGACAAAAGAAGACAAGTATCAGTGACAAGCGTCCAGTGAATAATAGATGGCCAAATTTCGTTATTCACACCTGTAGCCTCATCAGCTTCGACGGAAGGTGGACTGATCTTTTTATTAAAACATTGTCCATTTCTGATTCGCCCTTGAACACAAGTGCCGACACACACAAAACACACAACTTTCCGACGATCATACCACAGATCTGATTTAAAATGCTGGAAAAAGTGCCAAGTACACAACAATTGCGTCTGCAATATAGATGAGCTTGGTCGACTGATCCGCAGTACTAAATCACACGGCCCAAACTGACGCAAAATTTCTCTCCTTACTAGTTCTGTCTGTAGGCATATAAAAACACACTGATTGCACAGCGAACAAGATAAAAGCAATCCATTCTTTTAAATTCACTAAATGTAAAATTTTCAACTGTATTCCGTACTTCACAGCGCTTTGTAAAATTTGTGTTCAGTCTTTCGTAAAAAGTGGACTAAGGGATTTTTACAAATCCCGCCGTTTCATATATTAGTGCCTATTCATCAAAGTTTGGATTGGTGTTATGAGTGGGAAATGAATGTGATAAGTATGAACATGTGCGTTTAGCGTAGTTATCTTTTTGGAGGAGGTGATTGATAACCGTTTACTCGGTTTAAGAGAAAACATGGGAAATGGATCACCGAAACATATTTGCAATCGGAACTGCCGTTCCTTTATTTTCCGTGTTTGGTAGTCCTATACTATAGGATGTAGTTGTATTTTGCCAAGGTTGTGCCATCGTGAACAACTATATCAGAACGCGAAATAGCCATTCAGTCATCCGAGATACAGTCTTCGACTGCAGGACTTATTTCTTATTATTATTGCAGGGTGACCGACGACAAGATCGTGTTGAAAATTTGCAACAATGGAAACTTCATCCCTTTGCTCAAAACTCTATGGCTTGCCTACGAACCGGACACAGTCCAACAACGCTGCACGAAAACAACGTTTTCAACTCCAGTTTTTCTTTTCCGTGATTACCCAGCCTTGCCAAACCGGGAAAGTTACTCGGTTGATCTTCGGCAGTGTTCGGCAATAGTCGGTTACCCATAGGCACAAGGTATCATTCATGCTTGGATAGACACGATCAAATGTTGGGGAAAATCGGACAGGGATCGTGGCTGCTCAGGTACGTCGCCGCTTGCAAAATTGTTACATTGGAAGATATTTTATTTCACAAAAGGTGAAACGGGCCTGAAAAATGCGGCCAAATTTAATAAGTAGCATAACTGTCAATTTTGTGGTCAGCTAATCGTAAGCCTGTCGCGCCGGATAGCGTTGTCAGTACTTTTCACATTGGCTTTGCTCCACGTCGTCTATTTTGCATCAGTCGATCCCTCATTCATATTTTGGAAATGGCATTATATTGTCACTTTGTCAATCGCTCAAACAGAGCAAGCTTTGAAAGTACGATCATGGAGGTACCTCCGTGATACGATGTTACATTGTTCAGTGCAAAAGACACTGAAGTACGGATCGAAACAAGGACGGAAAAGGAAAAATTGGAGTCTCTTTATAGGCTATCGGATATGATATCGGGTTGATTGATCAAATATCGGCAAAACTAAAACGGTAACGGGCCCGATACGCCAAAAACCGTTTTGAGAGCACACTGCATACGAACTACCGGATCAGTTGGAGGGCTTCATATGCTGGTTAATTTAGAACAGGCTAAACATTTAAACAAATACCGGGGTCGTTTGTTGAAACAGGCATAACTACTAGACAAAATCGCTACATTTACAAATCTCTGGGTATCCCAATTAACGAGGGCCAGTTAGCACCTCCGTAAACTTCTCCTCCCAGCAACTGAAGGAAACCGTAATTGATAGTCCGACGTCATAGGCTAACCACAGGGTATTGCGAGCAATATTCGTCAAGAAGTTACGACTATGACTAATAAATATCATGTATTGAACTTTTTCATTATACAAGCCTTACCCGTTTCCAGTGTGTGCCTATTACTTTACCCTATAGCTATCACTGTATAGCATTTCAAAGAAAACAGTCCAAATCTGTTAATTGCCCTACCTAATCCCCTTCATTAATTTGTTCTGCCGATCACCAACGTAGGGGCTTATCGCCCTGACGAGTTATTTATAGTGGTGAATATCAAGTGGGTCAGTCCAACCACAGTCCATATGTGAAGTTTGCGGCGGGTACTTGTAGATAATGGATACATGAGGTGTGAAAAATAGTTGACAAGTTAGTTATTTAGTCAAGACAGACAGGTCAATTTGTGGCGGTACTTTTTCTCATGGGAACCCTCAATTTTTCAAGCCCCCTCAAAGTTCCCGCCCCACCCCACACCAGAGGCGGTTTGTGAGCGTAGCCATCAACCGAGCCTCACAGAATATTCTACAATTCAAAAGGTCACGTAAACATATACTTACTTTTACTGAGCGTCTGTTGAATCATATCAAATTGGCATTGGGCGATCTCTAGCGTGTATTTGTCATTGTTGTGGAAATGTTCATGGAGGTATGCTTTGATATCGAAGACCGAATTGTAAGCATCGCCACTGTATAATGTCGCCATGTCTCTTCTTATTTCGCTGCGATCACCCTTTACACGCTTGTTCGACTCGCTAGTCCTTATGATATCAGTTACTGTCTGCAAATACCATTTGTCCATTTCTCATATATTATGCATATTATATAATATTATGCATATATTATGCATATTACTATACTAATAACAATGTAAGTCCTAGTCTACTGTTGTGTAATATCCGGTCACAGTCTAAACATAAAACTGCTGAAGTGACTAAGATTGGCTATTTCTGATGACCCAGGAGATTCTATACTACACCTGCATAAATGTTGAAAGAATTCATTGTTTAATTCAAAACAAGGTATGAAATATAAGGTATTAAGTATAAGGTGCATAAGGTATTAGATATAATTATTTACTGGAGTTTTAGTTTTGTTGACTTTGTAACTCAGACCGTTTTCTCTCACAGATAATTTTCGGGGTTTTTTGCTGAAGTTTTGTGTTTTTATGTTTTTTTCCAAGGCTTCATGCCTAAAACATTAACTTTCTGTGATATCTGTCACTGTGATATATCGGAACAGTCGCCATTTTTAAAAACTGTACATCAATCTTTCTTGAGTTTGGGGCTGAACTCGATTAGTGCCTAGGGCAGCTATTTTTCAGTCCTTTTCTCATTGTAACGCTTCAATGTGTACCAAATTATTGTCTTTTTTTCAAAAGAGAATATGAGAAAAAATAAAATGAGAAAAAATAAAATTATTATTATCATTAAATTATTAAATGTTAATAATGAATTTTGTGCAAGTCCCTCGAGACCCGATCTAAAATGTATGTAGTGCAGACCTTGGATATAAAAATCATACATTTCGCACAAGTCCGAAAATGGATCGTGTTGACCTTATATTGATAAATTCAGAGGATGAATACTACATTATACTCCGTCGAACGGTCTACAACGGGAATTGACAGAATTAGAATGACTGGTGATTGTATTACATATCACAGTTTCCAATCGGGGAAAGGCCAACGAGGGGTTGTCGAGATACAAACGGAATAACAGTATTCATGGTGATCACGAATTTATTTTTATGTCCAAATGTTGTATGCCGTCATTTCTTGGTACCTCAAAGGCATGATGAGAATAACCAATCTGTTTCAAAGGTCATGCAGATCTTTCAAGATAACTACTTCATGAGCTTAGCAAAGTCTGAAATTATTTCTCGACTGATATCATTCAATAATTCGTTTGGGTATTTGATCTGTTTGTTTCCTTTTCTTGTTTTAACTTTAATCCGTTTCAACGTTATGCATGTCTTTTGTGTTGGTCAAACGAAGGATAGATACTTTATCGCCAAATATCATTGATTTGGTACCACTGCGGAAATCGGAGTATTGGTTAAAGAAAAAATCTTGCTCTTCACTGTGCATGGATTAAAGTTGAAGAGGAAACTCATTATTCTAAGGATTTGGCACCTCGATCGCTTCCTGTGGTTTCATACTCACTGATCAACTACAGTCACGTTGTCAATCTGTTTGAAATACAACATGGCAATGCACTCAAGGATGACATAACGAAAACTATGAGCTGACTCAAGGTAAAAGTATTGATACAGAGGTCATTCACTTCGACGATAACTTTGATACTATTACGTAATATCAACACCTTTACCTTTCGTCCAGTGACCAATAAGTCAAGAAATCGTAATCAAAACTATAAAATGATGACATTGACATAGGAGTATGAGAGGGTCTACCACGCAGGATATCTGCATGTACAGAGGATAATGTGACGAGTCCACATTTCCATTGCATGCAAATATACTCTACAGTTTGTATATGAGTGTCTTTACAACACCTGGCAATATGTAGCATCCAAGTAAAATAAACGGTGCTATCTTTGAAGACTTTGAGCCGCTACTCTGTTTCTGTATCCCGACGTCCTCTCGCCAGATATTCCCTAAAGGGAGACGGTGGGCGGTAAGAGTATCACACGAGCTCCATGAATTGAGCGACCCCTGCCTTCACAGCTCATGTTGTCATATGTATCCGGGCGCTGCGCAAACAACACCACACATGTTTCACTATCGGGTTAATGAATTAGAAATGCATTATTAGAAATGAACGATTCTACATTTTGAGGCCATAGCGAACCTCGGCTAAACCGCGATCTAAAATTGCTTTCTAGAAGATAATTTACCAAATGACTTTGGTCATAATCGAAAATAAAATATGCAAATAGGGAAGCACGGTTCATGTAATCGGTCAATATTCGGAATTTTATAACAGCCACTATTGTGTGTATTGGTATCGTTAAAATTAGTAGTTTCGTTTTCATGTATGAAAAGGTAATGGGGCATTCGTATCAGTTCACAACACTGGGTGAAAACTCTATAATACAGGACAATACAGGCACGTATTTTAGACTGTATTTAGGGTAAAGACATGCATGTTAATACAGGGCAATACAAAGTAATACAGGAAACACAAATACAGGCCCTGTGTTTTTGCCTGTATTTACCTGATACACTCTTACAAATACATTGTAAATACAGGTAAATAAAGGTTAATACAATCTGTATCAATCATGTATTTGCCATGACTTTGTATGTTTTAAATTCATCTACATTCATTCCTGTATTTGGGATGTATTTCCATGGCTTGAATTTACCATGTATTAGGCCTAGATTTGCCATGAATTTCTTAGTCCCAAAGAAACCTGAGTGAACCGTTTGGCTAAATGGCTTGACGCATTGTAGAATTGAATATTCACAAGGCATGTGTAGACTTATCCTGCCGAAGCCTTGAGACAGAAACGGACATGTATACTGTTTAGTTTACATGTAGCTCCCCTTGAGGATATTATTGTCAGGCATGGCTTAGATTCTATGTTTTATGCTGACGACTCTCAACTGTATATAACTTGCTCCCGTGACTTTGTTCCTATTACTCAAATTTAGGGTTGTATCAGTGATGTTCGTCAGTGGATAGGTGACAACATGTTAGCACTTAATGAAGGTAAAACTGAAGTAATTCATTTTTCTTCAAGGTTTGCTGATGGGGGCCGGTCGTGTGAGTGTAATTTGCAGGTGGGAGAAGTCAGCGTTCACTGGTCACCTGGTGTTCGTAACCTTGGTGTTATGCTTGATGCATCAGCATCTATGTCATTTCATGTAAACAGTCTTTGCAAATCAGCATCATTTGCATTGTGGAAAATTGGTAAAATTCGTAATTTTCTTGATCAGAGTTCAACTGAAAAAATGGTACATGCTTTCATCACATCAAGACTTGACTATTTTAACAGTTTATTGTACGGTCTCCCTAGTCATCAAATGAGAAAACTTCAACTAATTCAGAACTCTGCGGCACGGCTTGTCACTAGAACCAAGAAGACAGAGCACATTACGCCAATACTGTCTAGTTTGCACTGGCTTCCTGTATATAAGAGGACAGAATTCAAAATTCTTTGTTTGACATATAAAGTTGTTCATGGTATGGCACCTGTCTATTTAACGGATTTACTAAATGTCCGCACTCCTGGCCGTTTACTGCGTTCAACTACTGAGGGAGTAATAACTTTGCATAAACCGATTTGTAACACAGTATACTATGGTGAGCGATCTTTCGCTGTCTGTGCCCCACGTTTGTTGAACAAACTGCCTTTTGGGGTCAGAAAGTCTCCTAATTTTAATGTTTTTAATGTTTTTAAGACAAATCTCAAGACCTATCTTTTTAAGAATGACATTGTGTAGTTTTTAATCTGCGATTGTCTTTTCATTTTATTCCATTGTGATTTTCAGGTTGTTTTCTTTTTTTTTTACTCTTGTAATTTTCGTTTTTTGATTGTGTTTTGTGAGGCGCCTTGAGATGTTATTCATGGAAGGCGTTTTTAAAGACATAAATAAATATTATCATTATATAACATAAAAGTGGTAACTGATTGTGTTACGGAGATATTTTATCTCAGGCAATGAACCTAGCGGTCATCGACACCAGTAAAATGGTTAATTAAAACAACATATGTCAACATATGTCTGAGAAGACGAGTTTCAAGAGATTTAAGAGTTTTACGAGAATTTTATACAGTCACGATGAGTAAAAGTGACATTTTACGTACGAAGTTATGGGAAAACTTCATATCGTAGAGATGATTATATATAAGTATGCATTTGTTGGAGCCTCGGTGTTACGAAACTGAGATATTTTTGGATTTGAGCATTATTTATACACAAAGTGAATGCGTATTACGATGTTGCGACTCAAGTTGCCCATTCTGTTTGCATAACTAAGCTCACGGAATTCTTTTGTGATGTTATTCTATTCTTTTCTTCTGTAGAAGTTCAACAAAAAGAGTCAGAAACAGATTAATGAGAATTTATGATTATCATGCCCTCTAAAGGGAGCCACACGAGACGAAAAGGTCGGGAATATTTAAGCCGTCAATCTCTGAAACTGATATGAGAAATCGGCGATTATCCCACTCTGCCTCATATAATGACGAATATGCGCAATTAAGTTGTAAGAAAATAGTTAAGTGCAATATAAGAATAGATGGTATTGTCATAATGAGAAGACAATGTGATGATGACGAAATAAGGGAAATGAAACAAAAGTGCACTTATTTTCTTCAGAGTTGCGAGGATGGCCCTCTTTATGCCGTTTAAAACTCGATGTAAAGAAGGAATTTAATATGTAATTTTTACGCTTTTTGTAAAGACTTTACAACTTATTGTACATGTACGACTATTAATTTTCTTTACACTTTAAGATGTAACTAGTTTATGGATAACAATGCGGGACGGATTGCTTGAAAGACGGAGAGTGTGAAGGAGATATTTTATCTCAGACAAAGGTTAATAAACGTAGCGGTCATCGACACCAGTAAAATGGTTAATTCAAACAACAAGATCTCAATAATAAGTCAATATGCATATTTGAGACAAGCGCACAATAACGCTTATTACGTTTGACGAGGATGTTTACGGAAGTCTGGATGAAAACTGGAATATATTTGAATTATATTAAGAATCATGAAGGAATATGATAATTTCACGTGATTGGTTTTGCAACGTGTCACAGTGAAGTTTGAATATTAATTATGACACCGATGTTTATGATTAGATGTATCATTTTATCTTTAATTCATGTCTATCGTATGATCAAAGCCACGCCTTAAAGATAACGTTTAAAATCCCATAAACAATAGTTGTTTTGATAAAGGTGCTCGAATATAGTTGCTTGAGAGAGAGAGAGAGGAACACAGCGGACCCAAGACATTTAGACTATGGGAGAAGCGTATTTTGAGCGATAGCAACTGTCAAGCTTGTCTACAGAGAAATAAAGTCTGTGCAGTAGCAACGAACTCTGAACGTCTCGTGTAGTCAATACCACTATAGGGAAAAATTGCGAGACTAGAGCGAGAAAATGACGCTTTCTCGCAATCGGTGAGAATCTGTTCCTTTTCTCACCACTGTCGGTGAGAAAATTTTAATCTCCACTGGAGATTGGTGAGAAATGCACTCCTTGGCGAGAATCAAGTGTGAGAACAGATTCTCACCGGTGAGAATTTGTTCTCACACTTGATTCTCGCCAAGGAGTGCATTTCTCACCAATCTCCAGTGGAGATTAAAATTTTCTCACCGACAGCGGTGAGAATAAGAACAGATTCTCACTGATTGCGAGAAAGCGTCATTTTCTCGCTCTAGTCTCGCAATTTTTCCCTATAGTGTACACTGAAGATCCTCTGGTACCTCTCGGCAGGCCAAGGCGAGTAAACTAGAAGACAAAAATTCCCCAATGAAAGAACTCATAGAAACAATTGTCAAACTACTGAAAGCGAAACACAATCTGTCATTTTAGGAATGGAGCTGGTTTCAGATAAATGGAGCTAATTTCAGATAAGTGCCAGGTTGTAGTATGAAAATAGCTGGAAGAAGAATGAACTGCTGTCGACGTCGTGCACGGGGGGTTGCCGAAAGAAGTTAGGAAAAAACTTAAGTACGACTGTAGTGAGTGATTTGATCTATGAAATTTGTCGAGAACAATAAAGATTGTTTTAGAAATAGCATTTTTTATTCATTTTGATTTTTAATTCAACCTCAAATTCAAAAGGTTCACAATAGATCGGAAGTTGACGGTTGGTGTTTTCTGCCATGGTAACCATCATCGATTATTGTGTTCTGACACGGAAGTAATGACTGTGATTTTTTTTGTTAGATCATACCAATCGTTCCTTAGTTACCGTCGGCAGTAAACTATCAAAATTTTGTTATCAGTGATCTTTGCCTGATTATTATCATATTTTAAACAGCAGTGGCAATCATGCTAGTGTGCTGCTGGTATGCAGATCGATCTGTGTTATGCAAGGCAGTGATTGTTTGATGTACAGTAATTGTACAATATGTTATTTGAAACTTTGTCGTCTTGGTAAAATGTACAATTTTTATTCACTTTTCTTAGGCTTGATGTAGCCATCAAGGTGTGGGCAAACCTCCATGGTGTAGCTAAACTGCAATACAGAAGCCGTAAATTGGGTTCACTCGTTATCACTGTACGTCCGGATGCATGCTATACGTCCTTTTTCACAATGGAGACTCATAGCTTGCATTGTTCATCACATTACATTTTTGAGCCAGTCCGTCTTAGAATTTAGGGCATAGATCGGCAGAATGAGGTATATTTAAACATGGAAAGAGTAGCAGATAATCTATTGAGTGATTTGAGATCTGATAATGGACGCAAAAATGAGGGTTGACTTGATAATGGATGTAAAAAAAGAGATGTTTGTGGTCGAGATGACTGTGACTTGGTCACCTTGTCCCAAACCAATGTACCAAGCCACAGTACCCCCACCCACGGACGGTGACCAAGCTTTGCTTCTGTGATCATCATTGGCTGTCATAGTTTTTACATTTTACAGAGCCATTGTCGGTATTATGAATGAGAGATGTAACGCCATAAGGACCATGCCTCAATCTATTCACTCTGTCAAATTATTTCACCATGTTTCCACATGTACTGAAAGAATTTTGTCATTGAAAAACCGAAGAGAATATATCTCTTTGGCAGGAGAGGGGTTCACTGGCAGCCCAGAGAAATTGTTCAACCAGGTACGATACACTGTGTAAGTCACGGTCCCGCGTGTATGGAGGTAAAAAAGCGAACACGCTACTAGAAATGTTTTAAGGCTGTATTGACGAGAAAATACACATTTCGGCACATTTTACAACTGGTATAGCCACAAACTGATGACGTTAAAATCGCCGTACACAAAACACAGACGCGCGTAATTGCGGCACTGACTAACTAATAAAGTTAAAATAATGATAAATTTGCACTTTCTTCAAATCACTGTCACAATTTCCGACTGCTTAGTTTTTGTATCGGGTGAAGTACAGTGGGGGCCAGGAATTGGGGTTAGCTGACCGAATTGTCGGAACGGAGAGAGCGAAGCGAGCGGAGTTCCGACAATTTGGTCAGCTAACCCCAATTCCTGGCCCCCACTGTACTTCAACCGACACAAAATCAAGCAAATGAAAGACCATCACAGACTTTTTAGGGTTAGGGTTAGTTAGTTCATGTAAGGGTTAGTTAGTTCATGTCACAATTCCGTCTCATTCCGGGTACAATATGTCCCCTCTCACGTTTTATTCATCAAATTTGTTGTCATCTACAAACTGACCGCGACGGCAATGGCCATATTGACCCCTTTTCAATATAACCGTTGCTAAAGACGGCACACAGTTACATAACAGAATTCAGAGTTCATTCTAATGCAAATAATAATCAATATGACGGTCAAAAAAATCTTTGTATGTTTTCATTCGCATTACTTCTTCTTCAGACGGAAAATCACATCTGTACATTAGTTCAAACTCTGTTATTGATTGGTTTAATTTTTTGTCCACAAAATTTTTCCTTTATCTTTGCGATCATGTTTTCCAATAGATTTTTAGCCAGGCTGTAGGCTATTATGGAAATTTATGAATACACGGATGTAAAAAAACAACAACTCTATAATGAATTCCAGTTCCGTAAGTCCAAATACAGCTTGAGTCGACACAGTGACAAACATTTGGTGATTGAAGTCATTGGTCGCGATATATTTGTGCTTGCTTTTTAATTTCTGTTGACCGGCGTACGTAATGCCAATGCTTTATCGAATTGTTCCTCCAGGTTACAGTATTATTGTAATGAGTGACAGGGGCCTTATTCTTCGTTGTCCAAGTCTTCTCAGTTCTCTGATTTCACCGCTAATCATTGTCTTCATTTGGATCCTATAACCTTCGCCCACACCAACACCTTTGAAGGCATGTGGATGCATGCCATGCGAACTTGGATTGGATTCACATTTTAAGACTTATTTCAAACCTTATGAGTTCATGTGGCGGAGGCGTTTCGGCGATGAAGCTGAGGCGTGGATTTTACTTGTTCAACATATTTCAATTCTCTGTCCTTCAAGTTTACAGTCCCCTTCATCGATTCATTGCAACTCTGCACATGACACCATATTATGCCAAATGTTTTGAGACGGTCTAAAAACTAATATCACGCCTAAGTTTACAACTCAGGAGGTCACTGCCGCTGATGTGTGACACTGGGAATGCACAAACCAGACGAAGTTCGTGCTAGTGACAGTGTATGGACCTTAAATTATTATATTTGCAGCGAATTTCGTTTGCTTCTGTACTTAATTCACTTCGTCGATGGGTGGAATTTTTATGTTATTTCCAGGGCATATCCAACGAATTGTTGTTCACGTTTTCATCTACAATAGCAATGAAACATTGCATTTCATACATGTTGAGTGATGAACCACTTTTACATAAACGTGTATCCTGTCAAAAACGAAACACACACCTTTCGTTTTGTAAAAAAGGCAGCAAATGACAAATTCAATAATAAATTCTAAACACAAAGTTTTCAACATATAAAACATCCTAAACAAGTGACAATTTTATACTTTAATAACAGTGCAAATACAACAAATAATATGAAAAATATTCAAGCAACAAGAAATCTGCACATACAACGAACACGAGAATCAGAGAAAAAAATAAAGACAGGCAATAAAGCAATCAATGCAGAGGCATAAATTCAATAAAAGAAGGAAAATGCGTAAAAGACTTTCATATCATTACAAGAGAACATTATAAATTAATCAGTTCCTGCTTAGCATTTTATCATCCTAACGTTTATATGAAACATTGCATCCCTTTCTGGCAACTTGTTCTCGTGGAGTACAGGTTGTAGGTAGTGATTCACATGCTTTAATTGTTGGGTTCGACCCCCGGCAGCGGAAATAGTTGTTGTGTAAACTAAAAAATAACACTTCTCTCCCTTGTCGTTAATCAAACCGTTGCTTCCACATAGATATCGGGCTGGCTGAAGGAGACGTGGATAGAGAAGTAGGATACTACAAAATGAGGGAAAGGAGTGAAAATAGTAAAAAATTGGGACCCTTTTTTCCAATCATTTTCCCCTAAGTTTCCAAGCCCCCATTACTAACTCTTACCCCTAAAATAATTTATCGCCCTTTTAGAACATAACCTTTGACTCCATTTCCATAAGTACACACATCTTTGACGTCATCAGTTTGCGCCCACATTTCCCGATACAGATTTGTATTCTATTGCTGTCATGTGTTTATACTGTGTCAACCTTTGATTTGCCTCTGGCTGGAAATGCAGTCTGCACTGTGTGTAGAGTCCCTCCACCCATGGATGTAAAAAATAGACTATTTTTTACATCCATGCTCCACCAAGGGTCTGTGCATAGGGAATTGCAACAAAGTCAGTCCCCAGGGGTAGGGGTGTCTTGTCTAAGGACAGGGTTCTTCCTGCTATGGTTTATTTTATTTTAATATGTTTTACTATGATATATATTGCCAATAAAGAGTTATACTACCAACCTTTCTTTGCAGCTTTGGTGTCTTTGTCTTATGTTAGCGCTGGTTTTGTAGCGATTTCTTTTTTCGTATTTACGTCCTTTGACAATCTTTAGCGAAGTTTCGTCACTGTGTTGCGTCTATTATCTTACCAGTTTGATTGCGTAATTCGCTGAGGCAAGCAAGGGTAGTAATTTAGTCTACCGGTATTATCTCAGGAGTTTGAGTGCCTAATTTGCAAAAGTAAACGAGGTAAATTACTAATCTGTGGACGCAGTCACCAGACTATCACCGGATTAACTTTGACAGAGTCAACAACGTACGCACCAGCAAGGTATAACTGAAGATTATACCTTGCTGGTGCGTTCGTTGTTGACTTTGTCAAAGTTAATCCGGTGATAATCTGATGAGAGCGTCCACAGATTAGTAATTTACCCTTGGTTACTTTGGCTAATTAGGCACTCAAACTCATCAGATAATAGACGCAGCATGTTGATAAAACGTATACGCAAGATTGTCAAGGGCAGTGCTAAGCTAAGACCGAAACACCAAAGGCTGGTAGAATATATCTTTATTAGCGATACAACGAAACACCTACCCACCCTTGGGGACGGACATGTAGACAACCCCCTGTGGTCTGTGCTCTGTGGGAAAACCACCTAGCCACCTAATTTACCATTCTTCCTATTATAATCAATGTATTGTTTTTATTCAACAGCTACTTGTTAGATAACACTTGCTAATTGACTAATCTGTTGACACTTGTAGGTGTTTGACAAGCCCGCAGCCTCCGTACAGGCCCTGGCACTAACCCATTTGTCAGTGGGCTGAGGCCGAACAAAAAAAATTGTGCCGTTTTGATAGCCCGACCTACCCTATTTTTAATTGCCGACCCTAACCTTTTTAGAGCTACGTAAACACGGAAGTAAAAAAAAATGAAGGAAAAAATCCGTAAGATCATGCATTCGTTACTTGACATTTGATGTTTACTTTTTCTGGAAATGTTGTGGCCAGTGTTTGACCGCCCTAACCCCCTGAAAAATGCATATTTAAAATTAAAAATGTTTTGGAAAAAAATTCCTGCCGACCTACTTACCCTATGTTTGAAAACCATGTTATCGGAACAGCACAATTCATTTTTTTGCCTAACCAATCAGGTCAACACCAACCCACAGCATATAGACAACAGTAACCAACCCAACTTTTATTAAAGCCCCTGGCAAAAATGTCACAGGTCATGAGTTTGGTGCTATTACCCTCACACCATCCACTGTAAAGGCTAGGGTGACCCAAATTAACGCAATATACAAATTGTGGTTTCGATGTTGTTAGCACACGGCGGTTAGTCCACAGGGAGTGTCGAGTCGTGATAAAGGCATGTTTCGAAGCCACATACACAGCCATTTCATGCCAGTTTTTGTTTGTCGGACCGTACGCTTGTTCAGCTTCCTGTCTCAAGACTGAAAATTGGGCATGTGCTGGACGCACTTCAGTTGTTCACTTAATTGCCAAATTGCGGGTAAAAACCCAGCGTTGTCAATGTTTACGGGATCTTAATATCACCGTAAAAACCCATGTAATTCCAGCACAAAAATGATTATGATTTTAAATCGTCGGATCAAATTTAATAGTAAACTAACACCGCCGAAATAAATGGTCGAATTAATAGACAAGACGATTGTGAAATTTCATATGAAACACGATTTCATATGGAGATTGTTTCAAAGTATTGGTGAATTTTTTGGTACCCCGACATCGACAAATGGTCGTCATCCAGTAGTTCTATGCTCTGCGTAACAAACGAAAACAAATTGGATATAGGGGCATGTCAAAATCAAAGTGGCCGCTGTTTCAAGACACATCGCGACCGGCCGATCGGTGGACGTCGCGTAAGTTGTGTCGGTCTTTGAAAAAAATAGTAAATAGAAAATAAACGTAACTTGTGGCAGGCAGGTGATATGATCAAGACGTGTAGCGCATTAAATATCTACGTCGATCAAATAATTATAATTGACATATCTTGAGAAACGCGATGTTGAAGAATATTTTAACAGTCTGAAAAGACCATGGAGACCATTTACCTGTGAGTATTCTAAGTTTGCAAACTTGCGAAACCAACATCAGAAGATTTTAACTCTTTTGCTGTGTTCTACATGTTTTAATGTCAGTCAAATTTCAGGAAAGTATCCGTACATTTTCGTAATCGTACGGCGTAATCGTGCAACCCGACGGCGATTTCCAAAAGAACATGATCGGTTCGTGGAAGTGTAAAATCTCTCTCTCTCTCTCTCTCTCTCTCTCTCTCAGTCTAGCCGTTTCGATGTTTTGATTTGTCGACATTTATTTCGGAATGGCGGTCACAACTCAATGTTGATGTCCATTTCTGAACGGGTATTCCTGCCGTGTTCAATATCAGACACTCAGAACAGGAACAACTCTGGTAATATTGCGTCTTTAGTCTTGAAAGCCAGTAGAATTCGTTTGTAATTAGGGTGGCAGCCCAGATTGGTTTTACATTTTCACAACCATGGAGCTCATTCTCGGCCGTTAAGCCTCATCTGTATTGCAGTATTTTTAATCACAGACCCAGTTAATGAACAGGACTCTATCCTCACTCTCCGAGGACCTGTAATCAAATTACCAATTAACAAGTGGGGACTGTGTCATCAACGATGACTTGTTAAGGAGTATTCTAGTCCAGAGGATCTTTGTAAAACTCTGGGGAATATGACTGCAAAAATTTGAATGAAAGAGAGTTACATGTTCAATGAATTAAAATTAGAAATTGATACAATTAGAAATGTAATACAGCGTAGAATGAAAAATGAAGAGGTGTGAATTTCAGATTAAACATCATTTCAGTATCACTGGCTTCGCTCGTTTTTATTCAATACTTTAGGAGTCAAGCATACATCCCTGTCATTTCACTCCCAAATGTTCAGACAATTGTTTTAGATTGACTCATAAACATTTGGTAAATCTACGGGACAGTGATGAAAATGTTGTTGCTGTAGAGGCAGTGCTTGTAAAAAGTTGTGAAAAAAACGTTGTAGGTTTATAAAGACTAACAATCTGTGAAGCTGGATGTACTAAGTTTGTGTATAGACAAATGGTATGGTATTACTTAAGTGACTGTCACTGGTACTACACACATTAGAAGCCATAAATGGGTTATTGTTGGGAGAAATGAAGGTAGACAGTGAGGATGATGAAACAGAAACTAATTTGAGAAGGAGAAAATGATAACCAGCGCCTGAAGAAAATGTTGTAGGTATGTGATAGAAATGTGGTAGAGATTGAAAGAAGAGACACATATGAAATCCATGCATGGTTCTGATGTAGTTGAAATGATGTTGATTCTGAGGACAGTGATCTGGGGTAGCTCTGCATGCCGAACGAATCCTAAAAGCATGTTCTTGACAACACATCGAAAGTCACCCCGCAAAAGAAAATATACATATACAATTAATGGAAATTGCACTGATAAAGTAACAAAATAGGAGGTTTACAAGAGAGTAATCATGTTGAGTAGCTAATATCCAAATATACAACAATAAAAAGGGACCTGGGAATTTAGCAGTTTAGAAAATTAGCAGCAAACAAAAATATAAAAGTAAACAGAAAAACCAGAAAACAAATTCCATACATGTCTATCAACTGCTTTTAACGATATTCACAAGAAGAATTGTTCCAAAACAGTCTGACCCGAGTAAGGGAGCCGTCATTTCTACGGCCTTGGGGGATTGGAGGAATTTCAGCGGTAACTCCAGAATTTCGAGTAACCCCCCCCCCCCACCGCCAACCATGGTGAACTTGAGTAACTCCCTTAATTTTTAACACAGACATTTTGACTGAACCCCCCTCATTTAGAAACTTAAATATCAATACAGTTATTTGTAAAATTTACAAAAATGCAGCAATGGCAATGACCTTTCAAATCCTTGTGTACCCTGCCAGATTATCTTTTGGGTATTTCATGACGGTTGAAAAAGGTGAGACCAACGAAAACAAACTGAAAGTGACAACAAAATAAAATCTCAAGCTATAACCAGTATCCAACCATATAGTATTGTTTAACTTGGATGGGCATCATGATAGGGTTTTTACTGACTGGACAGAATTTGAAA